>JAHIAM010004839.1:0-60113 GCA_021605205.1 Aegilops longissima
GCAAAGGCGTCAAAATTCCTATGCCCACAAATGGCCATCTATGCCTTGATGAAAATGGTATTGACTTGATCACAAGGTATACCGCTCCATGATTGGTTCTCTATTGTACTTATGTGCATCTAGGCGGATATAATGCTTAGTGTTTGCATGTGTGCCCGATTTCAAGCTACAGAAGGAATCACACCATAAGGTTGTGAAGCATATTCTTGATATCTAGCTCACACACCAACACTAGGATTATGGTACCCCAAGGGCTCTACTTTTGATCTCATTGGATATTACGACTCGACTATGCTGGTGATCGTGTGGACCATAAGTCAACATCTGGTACTTGTCATTTCCTCGGACGATCTTTGGTCTGTTGGTCCTCGAAGAAACAGAATTGCGTATCACTGTCTACTGCGGAAGCTGAATACATTGCTGCTGGCTCGTGTTGTGCTCAATTGCTGTGGATGAAGCAAACTCTCAAGGACTACGTCATCAACGTGAAGAATGTGCCTCTCTACTGTGACAATGAGAGTGCCATCAAGATTGCTCACAACCCAGTTCAGCACTTGAAGACAAAGCACATTCAAATTCGTCATCATTTTCTTCGTGATCATGTGTTGAAGGCGACATCTCCATCGAGCATGTGAAGTGAAGAACAGCTAGCCGATATCTTCACTAAGCCCTTGGATGAGAAGAGATTTAGCAAGTTGCGGTGTGAGCTAAATATCTTAGAATCTTGAATGTTCTTTGAAAAGGACACACATCCCGACACTTATGCAAAATTGATGACTTAGATGTGCACACATGAAGAAGCGTTTTCTTCAATCCATGAAGAATAACACTCTAAGTGTGAAGAAATTAATGAAGAATTTGATTCTCGAGAACCCTCGACAATTATGCGCGATTGTGCGAAATCATTATTCTTACGGTGGGTCACGCCACCACCAAAGTTGAAAATCTTCAATTTGAGTTTTTCCTCAGTTTTGAAATTCTTCAGTTTTCAAATTCTTCAACTTTTCAAAATCTTCACTGTTTCCGTCGTTTTTCTTCATTAGCTATATATATATATATATATGGGTTTATGTCCTCTACTGACATTCACTTATGGCTATTTCTTCAATTAGCTTTTTCGCTAAGTGAATGTGATCGGACCCTTCCCCTCTATGCTATACTCAACCCAATCTATTCACAAATTCTTCATATGCGTTCTATTTGAAACTCGTTCAAAATCTTCTTTGTGTCCTTGTCATTGAAGAAATTGTGAGCGGAAATTTAAAACTGATCTTATCAAACTTTCCGTTTTACCGCTCAAACCGTTCCGCATCCCACGATGCATTATTTTATTCACCCACGATCGTACACAATCTCCACTACGATGCGTGGGTGACACATGTCGTGAGAAGGAGAATGGTGAGAGGCACGTTAGTCCCAAATCTTGAGGCGAACAGTTTTTCTTGCCTCTATAAATACCCTCTCCCCATCCTCACTTCTTTTACTCCGCCGACCTCTCTCTCCCGCTCGAGCTCCTCAAACCCTAGCGCCGCCGCTACTCCATCGTCGCCGGTGAGGAAGAGCTTCACTGCCTCGACCTCGTCGCCGTCGTACTCGCACCGGTTGCGGCAATCCTCACTCCGCTGCCGCCGTAGCCATCTTCCTCCGCCGAATTAGGGCGTGGAAGATCTGAACAAATGAGCTTCACATCTACACCACCCAGTTCGTCGTGTTCTTCACTTCGGGTAATTAAAAGTTACTTTTATTACTCGCTTTGATTCTCAAACCTACCTGAAAATCTTCAAAGGTGTTTATTCTTCAAATCTTCACACATATGAACACCTCAAACAAAATATGCTCTTGATTCATTTGTCTAAGCAATGATTTTCTTCAAGATTCCTCAATTGTGTGGATCCTCGATCTATACAACTCTGGAACCTAAGACAAAGATCACTTAGTGAAATTCTTCAAGGCTCATCTGGTCAAATTCCTCAAACTAGTTCTTTTTGAAAACCTTACGAGAGCATATGACCTCTTCAAATTCCTCGCAACTATACTCTGTTCACGGTACTCATGTCATTGCTGAATCACTAGGTTCTCATCAACTTAACTCATTTGCAGCGTTCTTGAAGAAAAGTTGCATACTTCTTGAGAGAATTCGTTTGTTCAAATTCCTCACTGAAGAATATGGCGAAGGAAAGAAGCCACAGAAAGGAGGAAAGAGGCCTGAGGTCATGACCGCGTTCGAAATCCCTGAGAAAATATATGTTGATTATTGCACACCTGATGAAGCTGAGTTCGGAAAAGAAAACAAAAATCAGCGCAAGGTGTGCATTCAAAAGATTGAGCGGAGATGGGCAAGGGAATGGAGGAGTACAGATATGTAACTCCAAAGTACATGAAGAAATTCGCACTCAATCCTCCATGCCCAAGAGCTCCATTGGCACTGGTCAAGAAGTCGACCCCACCGGCATCAAGCGTGGTGAGGACTTTCTGAAGAATGGGCCAAGCGCCAAGCCAAGTTGGCAAGACAAGCCAGCGAGGCGGTGAGGAAATTCAATGAGGACTCTGCTCTGCTGCTGCCCACGAGGCCTCTGTCAAGCCAAGAAAATCTATGGCAAAAAGCCCTTTACAAGCCAAGTGCTTCTCCAATAGTGCCCTCACGGCCAAGTTCCTCATTTGTGCCCTCACGGCCAATTCCTCATGCTGCTCCTGCTCCTCCAAAATCCTCGGCTCCTTCAAAGTCCTCGGCAGCTCCTCCCAAGTCCTCGGCAGTTCAGACAAAGTCCTCAGACTGTGCATCCGCCACGTGCCAAGGGCTGCAGCTTCTCTATTGCCTCTGGTGTTTCAGCAAGTTCCTCAGCTGCACCAAAGTCTTCATCTGGCCCGACTCTGCTGAAGACTAAGGCCACAGCTGGACGAGGTCCTCGGCCAAGTCCCAAGAAGAAACAGGTCGCTTTCCAAGAGCCACCTGAAGATGATGAGGCTGATGATGATTGAGGGAGTTCCGGACTAGGGGGTGTCCGGATAGCCGAACTATCATCGTCGGCCGGACTCCAAGACTATGAAGATACAAGATTGAAGACTTCGTCCCGTGTCTGGATGGGACTTTCCTTGGCGTGGAAGGCAAGCTTGGCGATACGGATATATAGATCTCCTACCATTGTAACCGACTTTGTGTAACCCTAACCCTATCCGGTGTCTATATAAACCGGAGGGATTTAGTCCGTAGGACGAACAACAATCATACCATAGGCTAGCTTCTAGGGTTTAGCCTCCTTGATCTCGTGGTAGATCCACTCTTGTAACACACATCATCAATATTAATCTAGCGGGGCGTGGGTTTTACCTCCATCAAGAGGGCCCGAACCTGGGTAAAATATCGTGTCCCTTGTCTCCTGTTACCATCCGCCTAGAGCGCACGATTGGGACCCCCTACCGAGATCCGCGGTTTGACACCGACATTGGTGCTTTCATTGAGAGTTCCTCTGTGTCGTCGCCGTCGGATAGGATGCCTCATCTCGTCTTTAAAGGCGATACTATCGCCAAAGGAGCCTTGGCGCTGGCGACTCTTGACTAGGTGGTTTTCTTATGACCGCGATCCGCCATCGCACCGACGATGACCTCTCGAGTCATCGAAGCCAATCTCAGTTAGTTGGAACTTGCGAACAGTTAGATCGGTCGAGCTCTCCTCCATGAGCGAGCTCTTGGATCGCATCGCCGCCACAGGAGTCGCCACAGACTACGACCGGATCGGGCCTAAAACTGATCGAGAGATCAACTCTCCCCGGCTACCCATCATGTTGCTGTGATAGAGCAGCAATGCGGCGATTTTTCTTGTATCTTAAGGACTAATTCGTCCGGTTCGATCCTCCATGCGGATTCCCTTGAGAGGGGCGGACGTTGATCAAGCCACGAATCTAAAGTCGGCGGTGGGTTGGATTCATGGGATAACACTCAAAATCCAAACTTCCAAGTTCGAAACTTCTCGGCCCTTGAGTCCTAAAGCTGGGCGGGTTCGTATCTAGTTCCACCGCCCACCCAAACATTAGCGATCTCTCTCAAATTCGCAAGAGCCCGATGAAACAATACATCATTCTTGGGCGATTCCTCCTGGTTATGAACAGGATAAAGGACTGCCGAGAGGAGGGCGCAATCCCAATTTTCTGCAATAATTGCACGGACAAGGGAATCCTGAGCGCCATCGATCGTCGCGAAATTACACACTTTCTTGACTTGGTGACCATAGTACAAAAATCTTGTGCGATGGAAGCGCTGAAAAAAAGTAAATTTTGGGACAATCCGCCCCGAATACACCCTAGTCCGAAACAAAGGGTGCATCATTATCAAGCACCGGGTTGAATACCAAAAACCAAAACCCCTAAAAGTGCGGAAACCGTCTTGGAGGGTTGGCTCAACGGACCTGCAAGATCCCACGATGCGGGCGCCACTCCAACACAGCCTTGGCGTGTTGGATACTACGGCAGTGGCAAAAAGTGGCGTGAGGCTTTCTAGCCCAGGCAACCAACCCAGCGATCTGATGCGGTATTAACAGTCTTTGAGACTTTCGCATCAAATAACATGCGGAAGCGAACAATCCGCAGCCTTGCGAAGTCTACCAAGTAGCAACAACAAATCCATGGGCGACACGGCTATCACCTTCAACGCCCGCGACGAACCTAAATTCGAACAGCTAGAGCACCAGCCGCATTGGTCCTCAGTCCGATAGTGGACGGTTTTCGTCTTACTAAAGTACTCATGGATGGCGGCAGCGGGTTAAACCTCATCTATTAGGAAACCCTTCAAAAAATGGAAATTGACTAGAGCCGCATTGAGCGAAGCAGCACAACCTTGGAGGATAATCCCTAGTCGAGAAATGCGCTGCGCAGGAAAAATCACACTAGATTTAGTGTTGGCTCACCGGACAATTACAGGTCCGAGGAGGTCACGTTTCAAGTGGCCCCATTCGACAGCGGATATCACGCTTTGTTAGAGGCGAGAGGCATTCACAATCTTCAAGCTATACCCCACTACGGGTGCGTGAAGCTCAAAATGCCGGACCCAATGGGATAATCACTCGCCGATGATCCGGATCTGACACTCGCGCTGAAAATAAGACAGCCGACTTGGCCCTAGAGGCATTGTCCAAAGCCCTAGCGGCGGAGGAACTAACCACGCTGCGCTCCACGGTGGATAGGGACGATGTGATACTCGATAAGAGGTCCAAGTCCACCTCTTTCAAACCAGCAGACAAAATAGTCAAATTTCAGGTCCATCCAACGGACCCCACAAAGACGGCCTCCATTGGGGCACAATTAAGTCCCGATGTCGAAGCACTACAAAAATTCCGGGAAAATTGGGACATTTTGCTGGCACCCTTCGGACATGCCGGGAATCCCACGCAGTGGCGAGCACAGCCTAAATATCCTAAAAGTTCAAGCCGATCAAACAAGCTCTTGGCGATTTTCCGAGCCCAAAAGACAGGCAATGGGAGAAGAGCTAGCCAAACTCTTAGAAGCGGATTCATCGAGATATAAAACATCGGACTGGCTAGCCAACTTAGTAATGGTACCAAAAGGACAAATCCTGGCGCCTCTGCGTCGATTTTAAAGACCTTAACAAGGCCTGTCCAAAGGACCCTTTCCCCTCCCGCATCGATCAAATCATCGATGCTACCGCGAAACACGACTCATTGTGCTTCCTCGGCGCATACTCCGGATACCATCAAATCAAGATGGCGGAGAAAGATCAGGCCGCATAGCGGCATTCATGACTCCATATGGGCCATTCTGCTTCAACACCATGCCCTTCGGACTCAAAACGCGCGGCGCAACATATCGGCGCATGATTCAAACATGTCAGCACCCGGATAGGCAAAAGCTGTAGAGGCATACGTGAGCGATGTGGTTGTCAAGACCAAACACGTCGGAACTCTAGTAGAAGACTTGAGGTGACATTCAACAACCTCGAGCATATGACATTAAGCTCAATCCGGAAAAATCGTCTTGGCGTACCAGCCGGAAATCTCTTGAGCTTCATCGTATCCGTCGAGGAATTGAAGCAAACCGGCCAAAATCCGAGCTCTGTCATAATTGGATATTCCAAAAGACCTCAAGCAGATACAAAAACTAACCGGATGCGTGGCGGCCTTAAGTCGCTTCATCTCCGTTTGGGAGAAAAGGCTCGCCCTCTACCGCCTCCTCGGCGCACCGAACATTTGAATGGGCGGATGCTGCCACTGGCCGGACTTCGAAGAAATAAAGGCCATACTGGCAACAAATCCAGTTCTGGCCGCGCCCAACCTGGGCGAACCTATGTTATTCTATATCGCAGCAACACATCAAGTTGTTAGCGCGGTACTCGTCGTTGAACGAGAAACAGAAGGGCACAAATTCCCTCTTCAAAAACCAGTGTACTACGTATCCACTGTTCTAACTCCATGCAAATCCCGGTACCAACATTATCAAAAGATAACGTATGCGGTGTTCATGGCATTCCGAAAGCTGCGACACTACTTTCAAGAGTGTTCAATAACGGTGGCCTCCAAAGTACCTCTCAACGACATTATAAACAATCGCGACGCAAAGGGCAGGATTGCAAAATGGGCCATCGAGCTCTTACCATTTGACATAACCTACAAACCACGGCGAGCTATAAAGTCGCGGAGTTACAGCGGACTTCATCGCCGAATGGACCGGCGAACTCCCTAAAAATGCAGCGCGTACTCAACTGGATCATGCATTTCGACGGATCCAAAATGTTGGCTGGCTTGGGGGCTGGCGTCGTCTTGGCGTCCCCAGCTGGAGACACAATCAATACATACTTCAAATAATGTACATGGACTCCAACAACGCGGCGAATCGAGGCCCTTCTACATGGCCTCCGGATGGCAATCTCCATGGGCATTCAACGCCTAGAGGTTCGCGGGATTCCAACCTCGCAATATCCCAAGTAAATGGAGCTTCAGCGCCAAAGATCCAAAAATGGAAGCTTACATAGCGCCGTCCTAAAAATGTCAGCTCGGTTCGAAGGACTAGAATTCCATCATGTAGCCGGGATAATAACCGAGCAGCTTGAGCGTGTTAGCACGCATCGGCGTGAAAGCGAGACGCCGTCCCTCCTAACATCTTCCTGGAACGGCTCTTCAAGCCATCCGTATTATGGGAAGAGGAGTCCGGAAATAACAATCCGGAGCCAGCTGCATCACCTAACTCAGACCATTCTGACACAATCGGCGGCTCAGCCAATGAAATAACACCTTCAACTCACGAAATAATGGCAGTCATTGCCCCGTGGACAGAACCATTCCTAGCCTACTTAATGCGGCAGGAACTTCCCGAAGACCAAAATGAGGCCCGCTGCATAGTTCGGCGATCTAAAGCCTACAAGGTCCATGAGGAGAGCTTTATAAGAAAAGCACAACCGAGTCCTTCAAAGGTGTATCTCTGAAGAGGAAGGCGAAATCTCTGGCTAAAATTCACGCGGACTCGGCGAGCACGCTGCAGCCGGGCCCTTGTAGGCAAGGCCTTCCGTCTGGATTTTATTGGCCGACAGCCGGGCAGATGCTCGAGATTTAGTCCAACGATCGTCGGTTGCCAGCTCTTTGCTAATCGAGCCATATGCCACCCACCGCCGTCAAAACTATACCCATTACCTGGCGTTCGCGGTGCAGGGGCTTGACATGGTCGGACCCTTAAAGGGAACCCACAAGCACAAATACTTATTGGTCATGGTGGACAAATTCACCAAATGGATTGAGGCCAAGCGGTTAAAGCAGCAGAACCGGACCGGTGATAGACTTCATATCCGGGGTAGTACACCGTTTCGGTGTCCCCCACATTATCATCACTGACAACGGCACGAACTTCACGGCCGACGAGGTTAAATCTGGTGCAAAAACATGGGCATTAAGCTCGATTACGCTTCAGTCTATCACCCCCAAACTAACGGTCAAGTTGAGCGAGCAAATGGTCTAATCATGAGCGGCATCAAACCCAGACTAGTGGGGTCCCTCAAGGAATCTAACATGCCTTTGGGTAGAGGAGCTCGACTCCGTACTACGGGGTTGCGGACCACGCCAAACCGAACTACGGATTCACACCATTTTTCATGGTATCTGGCGCAGAGGCAGTCCTGCCTGTGATATAATTCATGACTCACCTCGTGTGCGCATATACGAAGAAAAGAAGCCGAGCTAGATTGGCGGGACAGTCGGGCGCCTTAGAGGAGGAGCGGGGCGTGGCAAAGGCTCGTTCGCATTTTATCGGCAGCGAGCTCGAAGATATCAAAGCGGTGAAATACGGGCCAAAACTTACAATGTTGGCGAACTTGTTCTCGCTGCCGGACAAGAAAAGGACAAACTCAAGACCAAGTGGGAAGGTCCCTTCATCATCGACCAAGTCGACCGGCGGGCGTACCGTCTCGTAACGCATCGGACAACCGACTCGAGCCGAACCCATGGAGCGCAGCCCGTCTCCGAAGATTCTCGCCTAACGCCGGACTCGGGTTCGTCTCACTCCCCGTTCCTCCTTGTTTTTCTGTCTCTCCTCCTCCTCCTTCTTCCACTTTTTTCAATACCTTTTATGGGCGATTTGCACTTTGTTCGCTTTACACTTGATGTGCCCTGGCACTCATTATACTCGGGGCTTCTTTAAGCGAAGCTTATTCATACGGGCTTCATGCCCAACACATGTGTCATACTTCCGCATGTACCTTTTATTCACCATTATATGCATCGATATGACTTAAGTTTTGGCCAAGCTGGGTTGCTCGGCTCTGTGCTTACCCCTCGTTCCCGATTGTTCGGCTAGGAGGTAAAGGAGCACCTCTGCAATTATTCTTGCCGGGTCAGCGGATGTGTACCTCGAGTGGGTGAAGCGAAAGCTAAGCGTTCTTAAGAGAATATTGATTCGGTGACTTGAAAGATGATTTATTACTTACTTATTTATCTGCCCCGGATGCTTTTTACGCTATTTTCGCAGTCGGCATTGCACTTTAGGGCATGCCTCCCGAGAAAGGAACCCTTAACGGAACTATTCTCCTTGGAAGATGTTTCTTACTAACCATGTAATATAACATAACTAGTTGGGCACTTATCCGATAAAGCAATTATGACCCCGACGCCTTGTCTCCATGCATGCCGGTTCTTTTATAACCGTAAGGGTATTCGGACACACTCGAACTATTGGGTCCCGAGGTTGAAGCGAAGCGGTCCGCAAAGACAAGCGATCTACAATCCGGCTAGAAGGCATTTTACATGTCATTTCAAATTACATCGTCAAACCGGTGATTGTACTCCTCTTCAATCCCATCTAACAGGCTGTCTAATTTCTGATCTGTTGGGAATATTCGCGCCGATTCTACTTGGCGTACATCAACTCATAGGGATCTCCTTCCCATCAGGCCCCGCAGTCCGACCTCGGCCATGTGGTTTGGGTCGGACTGGTAAGTGCGTGTCCTCACCATGGCCCAGCCTCCTGGCGCTCGACGGCGGCCGATATCTTCCACAAGCGGAGGCGTCGCCGTGCTCTGAAGCTTCTCGGCAAGCTCACCAAGGCCCTCGGGTAGGGAGGCGGATGGCCATAAAGCATGAGCAGCGCCACTCATCGCTTTGCCGAACACGTTCGAGCAATTGCACTAGCTCGGGAAGTTGGTCACCCGTTGACTCGAGCATTTCCTCCATGAGGCGACACTGTGAGCACACCTAAAGACATATTTACGTCAATCGACTTCCTCGCGAATTCTTCTTTTCAAAGGAATTTGTTCAAGCACTTACTATAAATGCAGCATGAAGCCGCTGATTCTCCTTCACGAGCAGACAGTGGGCCCGAACACCTTTAAGCTCTTCTCCTTCTTTGGGTGTGGGCATCTTGGAGCTTGTTTCTCTCTGCTGCACCTTCATAAGCACCCTCTCCGGCCTTTAGCTGGCGCAGATGGTTGTTGCTTGTCCGGATCTAGTCCGGCGCTCTCTGCAATATTATTGTCAGATTCACGCCACACTTTGCTAAATAATTATCTTTTCAAAGTACGTCTTACCAGCGGGGGTCTCTGTGGCTCCCCCTGTGGCGGCCAGTGCGGCTTCAAGTTGGGCCTTGCACTCTTGGAGCTCATGGGACAGCTGGGTATTCTTCTCTGCAAGACCTTGCATAATAATTGATCCTTAAATCAGTTATTTCAACTATTTTAAGTCTCGGGGGCTACTGGCATATATAACTATTAAAATTACTTACCGTATGTCTTTCACATCTTTGCTCCGTGGCTCTGGTTAACCCATCTTGGCGGCACGGAGGTGCGCGTTCCGCTTTAAAGGCATTTAACACCTCCGGGGAGAAACACGCGTCACGAAGAACTCTCCGGCGATGCCTGTGATTCATGGCGCTCTCCACCTCAAACCGGGTGGCGGACAGCCTGTCGGCATCCTCCGTCGGAGGAGCGTCCGGTTTACGCCTTGTATTCGCCTCCCCTCCCGGACAATGCGTTGGATCATGGCCGGCGGAGGCTTGATTGGCAACCTCTCCGGACACTTTGTCCGTGGCGCTCTTCTGGAAAAGTTATGAGCATTAATATACCTTAAGGGATCCTTCCCTTAAAATAGCGGTGCTCCGTGCAGCTGTGGCGGCGATCTCGGTTCGCGCGCACTCCTCTTCCTCTGCCGGGCGGATGACCCTTGTTGGTGGCGGCGCGAGTTCGACTTCCGCCTTAAAGGCACATCCTGCGATACACCATCAGTATGGGATGGTCAGAATTGAGCGCGGATCAAATGATGGTGTCAAGACCTCGGTCGTAGTCACCTGGGAGGCTGAAAACAAACCGGGGTAGTCAGCCGTAATGGCGACTAGGGCATTGTCTATGCTACGTTGGTGGAACACCCCGTCAATCAGCTCCACCTTTATGTCCGGATCCTCTTTGGAGGCCGGATCAAGGGATCGTTCCGGATCCTCGGGCTGTGGAGTTAGGCTTCGTATGCCCTCCACGTCCCGGCACAGCTCCTGCGTCGAAATCACAGAGTAAGATACTTGACTTTAAAAAAAGTATGGATCGGGTAGATGAACATCCGCTTACCCAGCTCCGAGGGTTATGCATAGAAAATCCATTCAGCAGATTCTTGCGGAGGAAGTCCTCCTCCTCTCCCTTGTACAAGCGGACGGGATCTTTGCGGATCGGCTGCCGAGCCTAACCCTTTGCGGCCATGACGGGTGGCGTCATCTTCCCGTTGAAATCCCACATAGGGTGGCCCCTATATTGGAGTGGCTACACCCCTCGCATAATGCTGCGTGGCCATGACTCCAATCATGGTCAATCCGGAATGGGCGATAACCTAATCCGGCCCATCGGATAATGGGCGCTCCTATCATCTTCCGTTGAGGGCTCCACGAGGCGCCAACTCAGGCGTTTCTTCAAGGAGCATTGTTGAACTCCGGGAGGCCGATCCGGACTGGATCCGCAGAGGGCGTCCTCCATGTAGAACCATTCGAAGGCCAGTCTTGGACGCCTTCTTCGGGTGCGGATAGATATCCGGTCCGGCGATCGCCATATTTCAGCTCCGCCACTTGGTATATCAACCCCTCATGAGAGCGAGTGCGAGACAAAACAATCTCTTCCACAGGGCAAAATGGGGCTCGTTGCCCAAGAACAGCTCGCAAAAAGCTCTGAAGCCCGCGATGTGCAAAATGGGCGGGCGTGAGGTGGTGAAGTTGGAGTCCGTAGAACTCTAGGAGCCCCGGAGAAAGCGGATGTATGGAAATCCGAGTCCCCTTATTAGATAGGGGACAAAGCATACCCGCTCCCCTTTGGAAGGGTTGGGGCGCTCTCCTTTGCTTTCCACCCTTGTAGGTGGCAGTCCGCTCGAACCGGAACCATGAAAGCTGGGGAAGATATCCCTCGGTTTGAAGTACCACTAGCTCATTTGTGTGGGCCGAGCATCTCCCCAATCTCTGGCTTAGGGCTGGGAGCGAGAGGAGGAGCAGCGTCGGCTATCCATGATGGAATGGATTTTTGTCGAGGCTCTTCGATGAGAACTTGCGGATGGAGGATGGTGTGAGCTGGATCTAGATCCTCGCCTCTCTTGTAGGCGGCTCGTTCGCATGGCTAAGGGGTAAAATGTAAAAATATCCCAGCCTTTCGCATTAAATGCGACCGTGGAAGAAGGCCATTATTGGGCTTAGAAGCCAAGGAGCGCAACATTTATAAAGAAGCCATACACTATTCGACGAGAACATGAATACTGAAGGAGAACCCGCCTTGCAACGCCGAAGACAATATACGCGCCGGACTCGTCGTTCTTTGAAGCCGGTTAAAGGGCTCTTGAGGAGTTCGGACTAGGGGTGTCCGGATAGCCGAACTGTCATCGTCGGCCGGACTCCAAGACTATGAAGATACAAGATTGAAGACTTCGTCCCGTGTCCGGATGGGACTTTCCTTGGCGTGGAAGGCAAGCTTGGTGATACGGATATATAGATCTCCTACCATTGTAACTGACTTTGTGTAACCCTAACCCTATCCGGTGTCTATATAACTCGGAGGGTTTTAGTCCGTATGACGAACAACAATCATACCATAGGCTAGCTTCTAGGGTTTAGCCTCCTTGATGTCGTGGTAGATCCACTCTTGTAACACACATCGTCAATATTAATCTAGCAGGACGTAGAGTTTTACCTCCATCAAGACGGCCCGAACCTGGGTAAAACATCGTGTCCCTTGTCTCTTGTTACCATCCGCCTAGGCCTTGATTCGGGACCCCTACCGAGATCCGCGGTTTGACACCGACAATGATGAACTTGCAGAAATCATCAGAGACCGCCAAGAAAGGGCCGCTAGAGCCAAAGGCACATCTGTGCCACTGGTGTTGGATCCGAGGAAAATCCTCGATTACATTGATCTCTGGCACAAGGATCCAAACACCCCTATGCCTGATTTTCATCTGACCCCTGGACAAAGTCACATGCTGACCCATTTCATCACTGAAGAGAAATGGAAGTTTGAAAAGGCAAGAGAGATCAAGAAAGCTCAATACGAGAAAGGAGAAGTTCTGAAGAAAAGCGTTGTCGAGAATGACACGAGGAACTTCTCAAGGTCGAGAATGAAATCAAGCCCTCGGCCAAAAACTTTGATGCTTATTATCTTTGATTGGCAAGGAGCCAAAGTCAGATTAAATCAACTGACGAAAAAATTCACCAATGTTGCTGCCCGGCGCAACATGAAATTCCTCAGTGGAGCCTCAGCTCAGCAGATGAAGAACATGCCAACACCGGCTGATGAAGTTCAGCTGCTGAAGAAAATGCTAGTTCAGGGCTGATGATCCCATACCAACCGCTGAAGAAATTGCGGGGCATCCACTAGTGGTGCGCTGAAGAAAGCCCGAACAAGACAGGCAATTTGCATCGATTGCGCTGAGGAAAATCAACCAGATTCCTCGGCTCCTCCTGCGCCAACACCAACTCCAATTCTTCCATCGCCTCGATGTGAAGAAGACCAAGGTTGCGAGCGAGCTGCGGTGAAGAAAGCGGAAAGCATCGGCTGCGTCAAATTCTTCATTGCGAAGAAAATGAAGCCAATGACCAACTCCTTTGAAAATCCTATTAATGTTGTTCCAATTTCCTCAATTCCATCAAAGGACCTTGTTCCTTTTGATGAAGATTATGTGATCCCAAGCGGATCGATGAAGAAAATCATTCTGCTGCCCGTCGGAGCAGATTGATGAAGAAATTGAAGTGGAAGCAATCCCTTCAACCCCAATCATTTCCTCGCCTATGCCACAGTTCACGGTGAAGAGGCGGTGTTGAGAAATTGAAGAATATGTGGATATTGGAAGCACAACGCCAGTGATGAGCGATGACTTTTGGGAAAGTCAGCATCCAAATTCTCCACTCTTCACCCCAATCCAGCAGATACCTCGGTCCCTGCTCCAGCAGTTCAAATGGGCTCTGAAGAAACTCATCCCACTTCATCATCCATGAAGAAATTCCAGCCACTAAGCTGATGAACCTCTTCTTTGCTGATCCTCGGTACGCACTGTTGAGGAACAAGAAATTCATCAGCCTGAAGAACCTAAGATTGTGATTCCAGAGGTCGTGATGCAACTCACTGACACTCCACTGCCAAAGCCAAAGAATCCCTTCTCAACAAAGCAAAAGTTCAAGGCTGAAGACTTCTTCAGCGAGCACGTATTCTTCTCTGATCTTCAATTCTATGCAACGCTGCACATCACAGGAGACGCTGAAGACGTGAATTCATGGGTGTTAGACTGGATGTCTGAAAATACTCACTACAAGGCACCAGCAACTGAATTGCTTCGTGCCCTACCACTCAGTCCTTCGCTTGATGGTGCTCGTTGTATCTACAATGAACCAGAAGTTTCAAATCACTATATGCAAGTGCTGATGAAGCCTTTGAAGCCAGGACAGGCCCCAAGAACCAAATTCCTCGTCAAGGAATTATTGTATGTGCCTCGGACTGTCTATCGGATTCTGACGAAGACAATGAGTCCTATCAAGGGCCACGACTCAAATGATGAAGAAGTCATTGGCATCATGAAGAATATGCTTTTCAATATCATTCATGGCGTTCCCGTCAACTTCCATGATTCCTTCATGAGGACTCTAGCAAACATTGCTATGTCACCATTTGAGCTGAAGCCTTATGCGCCTTGGATAATGAGATTCATCAGGACAAGGTGTTCACTCAATTACAAGGCTGATACTTTGAACCACTGCAGCTACTTGCCCCCGATTGAAGTCCTCAAACGGACATTTACCTCAGCTGATGACAAGGGCAAGGCAAATGCTGTGATCGATTAAGGCATTCGTCCATTGGATGGACAGTTTCGCAAAGCTGCATCCTACTCCACCAATGATGACTCTGCCACACATGACTCTGCCGCAAATACCTCAGTCAAGCAAAGTCCTCAAGCTACAGCACCCAGGGTGATGACTGATCGTGAGTTACTCCTCAGTCTTCATCAGAAGGTTGATCGCAATCATAAATGGGTCAAGCGTCAGTTTGGTTCAATTCTTCACAACATGACCTCTACACACAATGCGGTGAATAAAAACCACTACTACCTCCATGAAACCTTCAAGCGCTTTTGGCTGTTCTTTCTAATGTCTCTGACATGGAAGAAGCGGCGACAATGGGTCTCAAGGAAGAATTTGACTGGTCGCACCTCCTCCAGAAGAAATACAAGAAGGTCAAAGTTCCTTCCTTGGTGGCCAGCTCCTATTCTTCATCGCGCGACACTGATGAAAATGAAGACTTGGACGACACTGCGCATGCCCTACTACAACAACCGAACCCAACAACGCTGGCGCTCCTTACTCAACTTGAAATTCTTCAGGGGCGTTAGTCCTCAGTTTCGACCCTTTTGGTCATTCGATGACAAAGGGGGAGAAATTTGAGTTAGTCTTCAAGCGGGTATACTATAAGGGCAATTTTTTTGTTAAGTTACAACTCTTGTTCTTCTGAAACTTTTATTGGATCGAGTTGTAATCTTAAACCCAATGGTGCTTTGATACTTTTGATGCCTTTGTGCTCTTGCACTATGCTCGATACTTTTGATGCTTTGAGCTCGATTCTCTTGAGCTCGATACTCTTGATCGTTATTTTGCATGCTGTTCCTCATTAATGTTATTACGCATGCTGAATTTCATCAAGCACCATATTTCATCATGCATTTCAAATTCTTCATATTATATGTCAAATCGTGTATGAATTACAAGATATAGGGGGAGATCTCCATGATACAACTCTTCAAATGTGCATTGCCTCAAAAGCAAATTCCTCACTATGCACATCTTCAGGGGGAGTTCTTCTATATCTTGCAATCAAATTCCTCAATATCAGTATTTACACTTCATATGTTTATCCCCGTTGAAAACTTAACCTATATTGTCATCAATCACCAAAAAGGGGGAGATTGTAAGTGCATCTAGTGTCCCTTAGTGATTTTGGTGTATTGAAGACTTATAGGTTAAGAAACTAATGTGTGTATGAGTGTACACAGGTCTATAAGTCTATGAGGAGTTTGATATTTCTGAGAGAAAGTCGACCCTAAAATGAAGTTCTTATTTGAAGACTTTGATATTCGAAGACTTTACGAAGACTTTGAAAGTGAAGAAATTGGTGTGACCTTGAAGACTTGGTATTCATTTGAGGAACATGAAGCGTGAAGATTTTGTTTTCGTTGTTTCGTTTTATCTTTCTTGAGTCATAGGAAACACCGTCTTTGTTAAAGGGGTCGAGAAATACTAAGCAAAAATTTCCATGTGATGCTCAACTCAAAATCCTACACCTACCAATCCCTTGAGTGAAGCCTTTGGAAATCTCATACAGATTCAGTCAATTTCTTGATGTGAGAGCGAAGTTCTTACGGTATTTGAGAATTTATCTGACCGAGAGTTAGGAATTCGCCAGTCTTGGATTGCCTACGATGAGAACATAATAGCCCGAGGAATTTGAGATTCAAATTTCCGACCGTTGTTGTCTTCTTGCTTGGCTGTCCCAAAATATCTTATCCACCTAACGGTCATATCATTGAAGGGCATTTATGTCTTATCATGTCGGGCTGCTCCTAGGCTATAAATAGCCCCCTACAACCACTAGCTGGTTGGCTGCTCGAGAGAAACTTGACACTTGTCATTTGAGAGCAACCCATCCTCCAGGGACTTTGGCGAAAAAATCATCAGTGAGGAAAACCCAAAAACCAAACCCTACAAACCCAAAGTGATTGAGCATCATGAAGAGATTGATCCTGCGTGGATCCGGCGCTTGTTACCTTTGAAGACTGTGCTTCTTCCAGACGGTTAGGCGTCATGGTCTAGAGCATCAAGAGGAATTGTGGATCGCCGGTGACCAAGTCTGTGAAGGTTTGGAAGTCGCGAAGACTTACCACGAGTGATTGGGCCGAGTCATGTGACCTTAGTTCAAGGAGAATCTGGTGAGGACTTGGTGTCTGAGCTGCGTGCTTTCGGCGACTGGGTGTCGGGGGCTGTGTGTCCTCGAGTTTAAATACTCAGCCGCTCAACAAAGCGTACAACTGAGACAGCAGTTGGAACTGGTCTACCAAATCATTGTCTTCACCAACCTTACTGGTTCTATTTCCTCAACCCTCTCATTTCCTCATTACTGTGTTGAGTGCTTATTCATATCTATGTTTGAAGACTTTGACTGAAGACTTTCTCAATGTCCTCAGTTCAATTTCTTCAGTCTGTTTGTCTTCATCTTGTGCTATCCTGTGTTTACGCTTTTTGTATTCTTTGTTTGTCTTCATTTCATCATGATGACCATGACCGCATTCTCTTATGCTTACTTCTGACTACTTATTCCGCTGCAAGTAGTTCTTCGCTAAGGAATTTCCTCACCAGCAAATTCCTCAGTGAAGAATTCATAAAAATCGCCTATTCACCCCCCTCTAGTCGATATAACGCACTTTCAATCACGGTGCTATCCCTATCTGAGTCCTAGCACATTGTGTTTGCCATGAATCTTGCCACGATTGAAACTATCTTATCTAGTCAAAACACTCCGTAGATTAGAGATGAATTGAAAATTTAGGGTTAGGTTTCCGCCGAAACCATCTCGGACCAACCGAGTTGTAGAACTCGGTACCACCGATTTGGCTAAGGCCATTGCACATGTAATTCTCGTTCTGACCGAGAATTGCAAATCGGTGTGACCAAGTTCAGGACTTTGTGAAACCCTAGCAGTCTTGGTGCCACCGAACTGTGACTCGGTCTGACCGAGTTCACTAGTTTAGGTTCCAAAAGCTGCTTCGGTATCACCGAGTTTACAAATCGGTAGATCCGAAATACTTTCTGTGGAAAACTAAAACTAAGTTTTTGACTCATTCTTTTGCAAAAACCTCTGTATTTTGTGATGCTCGTCCACTCTATCTCATCTATATCTACTCACGAGGTCTGTTGTGGGTGTTTGCAATATATCCGATCAAAGTGACAGCCGAGCAGGGAAGAGGAGCAGGTTCAAGTGAGTGAGGGCACTAGTCCCTCTAGCAGCTATGATGATGGCAGCAGGAGCACCCCAAGCAACCTACCCAAAGCTGCCACCAGGGCCAGAAAGAAGAGAACCTTAGAATCTGAGGATGAAGACTATGTGGCTGTTGAGGATGAGACCACTTCCAAGAAGAAGGTGCTCAAGAAAGAATATGGCTCAGCTGCAGCCACTAAGCCTAGTATGAAAACCAAAGCACCTGCCAAAAGGATTCCCATGTCTAAAGCCAGAGCCTCCACTCAAGCATCTTTGGAAGCTGAACCCAAAGAGGTTGCTGCAGAAGGGAAGAAGAGGAAGGAAAGGGTCAAGAAGACCATGGCCAGGGTTGTTGGAAAGCCTTCCATGATGGAAGAGGAAGAAGAATAAGAGGATGCTGCACCAGCACCCAAAGCTCAGAAGCTTATGGGTGATGCCATCAAGTCAGGGGTTGCTTCATCAAAGCCCAAAGAAGCACCCAAGGCTGCCTCCAAGCCCAAGACTGCACCCAAGAGGAGTACCAGATACATCCCAGCTGCAGATAAGAACAAGGCCCTAGTCCCTGAAGCTGTAATAGAAGAAGATGACGAGTCACATGTCTTGAGAAAATTGAAGCCCAAAATTCCAGATCATAATGATGCTCATCCAGTAGCTGAGAACATGAAAATCAGAAAGGATTCAGTATTGAGACTATGGAGAGAGTATGATCCATATGCTACCAGGATAAGGACTGTTGTGGACTATAGATTTCACACAAAGGAACAGCAGGATTTCTATGAGACAGTGCTGCTGGACAAGAAGCCAATAGTGTGTGACATGAGATGGGTGAACTGGGAATACATCAAGGAGAATGAAGAACACTATCTTGGTGTGTATGACAGCCTCAGTGCTTGTGGAGTGGCAGACTTTGTTGGGCAGAAGCTCACAAAGTGGAATGATGAGCTAATAATGCAATTTTACTCCACAACACACTTCTATCCAGATGGCAGGATAGTATGGATGTCTGAAGGTACTAGGTACCAATCATCAATTGAAGAATGGGCAAATCTGATCAATGCACCTAAGGAGAAAGAGGATGACTTGGATGTCTATGCCAAGAAGAAGATGGATCACAATACTATGGCACATATGTACAAGGAGATCCCAGATGCTGTTATTGAAACACACAAGTTTGGATCAGTACATTACCTTCTATCAGGACTGCCAACCATCAACCGGATCCTCAGGCACACTCTTTTGCCCAAGTCAGGTAATCACAACATGATTAGAGGCCATGCAATAAATCTGCTACACTTATTTGATGTGCCACAAAAGTTCAAGGTCATGAGTCTTATAGTTGAAACTATCAAGAGGACAGCTGCTGACCAAAAAATAAGTTGTGGATATGCCCCACAAATACAGGAGCTGATTAACTCCAAGATGGGCACTGGCACATACTTGTTGGACAAGGATCATATGCCTATCTATCCAGATTTTGAGGACAACCAAGTGGTTATGGATGGAGATGAACCATCTTCTGTGCAAGCACAAGCAAAGAAGGAGAAGGCAAGGACTGAGAAGGCTGCCAAGATGCCAACAATGGAAGAGGCATCTCAGTACTTCTTGAAGAGCAAACAGGATCAGCTTGGCTACTTGATTGCATCCACTCTGAGGATAGAGAAGGGGCTGGCCACCTTGACTCAAAACCAGGAGAGCCTGGAGAGGATCATGGAGCAGTAGTTCTATGACTTGGATGTGAAGGTAAATGAGATCCAGTCTATTGTTGAGCAACTTCAGGATGAAGTGCAGGAGAAGAAGGGCAAGACTACCACTGATGCTTTTGCTAGAGTGCCCAGAGGACAGAGGTTTGCTGCTATGCCAGTTACAGACACCAGAGCAACTACATCTGCACCAACTACAACTTCAGTGCCACCAGCTCCAGTACCCACTCCACCAGCTCCATCTACATCAACTAATGCCTTCGTCCTTGGAGTTCTATATACACCACCACCTGAAGATCAAGCCTGGGAGACGATTTAGTGCTATGCATTTTCTATGAACTTTTTGGTAACTTGTTGCCAAAGGGGGAGAAAAATCTATAGATCATAGGCTTCGAGAGTGAGCGTTTAGAGTGTTGCCTTTTATTATCTCTTGCTTTGGTGGCTGAACTTTTTTTGCTTGATTGAGATACCTACTGTCTTTGTGATACTTGGATGATCATGTGTTTGATCATATGCTACATTAATGCTTGTTGGATGACATTATCCTTTTATCTCTATATGATCATTCACTTTGCTTGGTGATGAGTGCATGTATTCTATTGTTATCATTTTGAGCGCTCCACCAAGATGTATGTGACATGGAAGAGTAATCCATGAGCCTAACTCTTTGTGCATTTGCAGTCCAAAGAAAATCTTAAACTATGCACAAATTTAGGGGGAGCTCTTTCTTATCACATACTTCTCAAAGCGACAATGTTTTTCACTCTAATTATCATTTGTCGAAGCTTAGATCTATATGTTGTCATCAATTACCAAAAAGGGGGAGATTGAAAGTGCAACTATCCCTAGGTGGTTTTGGTAATTCCTAACAACATATAGCTCATTGAGCTAACATTATTCCAAGATAAATATTTCAGGAAAAGCTCAATGAATGGCATGGCATGGATGAGAAAAGTGGACCCCTCAAAATACTAATGATAAAAGGATTGGCTCAAGCTCAAAGCTCAAGATTCTAAATTTTATATTTTAGTGATCCAAGATCATATTGAGTCTATAGGAAAAGCCAATACTATCAAGGAGGGATGAGGTGTTGCTTAATGAGCTTCGCTTCATAGTGCTTAGTGATATGATCCAAAGCCCTCAACTACTTTCCCACATCCACATATGACCTAAACCAAAAGTCTAACTCGGCCCCAACGATTCTTTCTATCCGGCGCCACCGAGTTCAGATGGCATAGCCACTGCCACAAACCCTAGGCAAATTGGTCTCACCGATAGGGATCTCGGTCTCACCAAGATGGGATCGTAATCTCTCTGTTTCCCTTCGTAACGTTTCGGTCATACCGAGATGAGCGATCGGTCCCACCGAGATTGCAATGTAAACTCTCTGTTTCCCTTTCGTAACATTTCGGTCTCACCGAAATGAGCGAATCGGTCCCATCGAGTTTACCTGACCAACTCTCTGGTTAGCTTATTACCAAAATAGGTCCCACCGAGTTAGTGTAATCGGTCTCACCGAGATTACGTTATGCCCTAACCCTGACCATATCAGTCCTACCGAGTTGCATGTCGGTCCCACCGAAAATCCTAACGGTCACTAGATTTGCTGAATCGGTCCGACCTAGTTTTTCAATTCGGTCCCACCGAGATTGGTAAGTTGTGTGTAACGATTAGATTTTGTGTGGAGGCTATATATACCCCTCCACCTCCTCTTCATTCCTGGAGAGAGACATCAGAACGAACCTACACTTCCAATACACATTTTCTGAGAGAGAACCACCTACTCATGTGTTGAGGCCAAGATATTCCATTCCTACCATATGAATCTTGATCTCTATCCTTCCCAAGTTACTTTCCACTCAAATCTTCTTTCCACCAAATCCAAATCCTATGAGAGAGAGTTGAGTGTTGGGGAGACTATCATTTGAAGCACAAGAGCAAGGAGTTCATCATCAACACACCATTTGTTACTTCTTGGAGAGTGGTGTCTCCTAGATTGGCTAGGTGTCACTTGGGAGCCTCCGACAAGATTGTGGAGTTCAACCAAGGAGTTTGTAAGGGCAAGGAGATCGCCTACTTCATGAAGATCAACCACTAGTGAGGCAAGTCCTTTGTGGGCGACGACCATGGTGGGATAGACAAGGTTGCTTCTTCGTGGACCCTTCGTGGGTGGAGCCCTCCGTGGACTCGCGCAACCATTACCCTTCAAGGGTTGAAGTCTCCATCAACGTTGATGTATGATAGCACCACCTATCGGAACCACGACAAAAACATCCGTGTCTCCAATTGCGTTTGAATTCTCCAAACCCTTCCCTTTACATTCTTGCATGTTGCATGCTTTACATTCCGCTGCTCATATACTCTTTGCATGCTTGCTTGAATTGTGTTAAGATTGCTTGACTTGTGCTAAGTTAGCTAAAATCTGCCAAAGACTAAAATTGGGAAAAGGATAAGTTTTTATTTGGTCAAGTAGTCTAATCACCCCCCCCCCTCTAGACATACTTTCGATCCTACACCATCCCTCAAAGTGCAATGAAGAATCACTCCAAAGTTCCTATCTAGCGGAGAACATAAGAAGAAATCGTTTGTAGGGTACGAAACCACCTCGAAGCTATTCTATCCAAGAGTTCGTACTAAAATAACACCAAATAATTTCAGATTCATAATACTCAATCCAACACAAAGAACCTCAAAGAGTGCCTCAAGATTTCTACCGGACAAACAAAAGACGAGAACATGCATCAACCCTATGCATAGATTACCCAATGTCACTGCGAGAATCTGTGAGTTGAATGCCAGAATACATATCAAGTGAATCAATATGATACCCCATTGTGACCACGAGTATTCATATGCAAGACATATATCAAGTGCTCTCAAATCCATAAAAGTATTCAATCCAAGAACAACGAAATCTCAAAGGGAAATACTCAATTCATCACAACAAGATAGAGAGGGGAAAACACCATATGATCCGACTATATTAACAAAGCCCGTGATACATCAAGATCGTGACATCTCAAGAACACGAGAGATGGAGAGATTAAACACATAGCTACTAGTACAAACCCTTAGCCCCAAGGGTGGACTACTCCCTCCTCATCATGGTGGCCGTCGGGATGATGAAGATGGCCACCGGTGATGATCTCCCCTTCCGGCGGAGTGCCAGAACAGGGTCTAGATTGGTTTTCGGTGGCTACAGAGCCTTGCGGCCGTGGAACTTCTGATCTAGGTTTTACCCCCGAGTATTTTGGAATATTTAGCAATTTATAGGCTGGAGAAGGGGTGCGGGAGGCCACCAAGGTGGGCACAACCCACTTGGGCGCGCCTGGGCCTCCAGGCGAGCCCTGGTGGGTTGTGCCCCCCCTCGGGGCACCCTCGGGTGCTACTCTGGTCCAATGGATGTCTTCTGGTCCATAAAAAATCCACAAAAAGTTTTGCGGTGTTTGGACTCCGTTTGATATTGATTTCCTGTGATGTAAAAAACAAGCAAAAAAAAAAAACAGCAATCGCTTTGAGCCTTTGGGTCAATAGGTTAGTCCCAAAAATGATATAAAGTTGCTATAAAATTATTGTAAAACATCCAAGAATGATAATATAACAGCATGAATACTTCATAAATTATAGATACGTTGGAGACGTATCAGCATCCCCAAGCTTAATTCCTACTCGTCCTCGAGTAGGTAAATGATAAAAGAAATAGTTTATGAAGTGTGAATGCTAGCAAAGTGCACAAGTTTGATCAATGACAATTTCAATTTTTCCTAGTCTTATAAAACTTCTCATGTTAAAGTAGCAACTAATTCACATGTTAAGGTTCAAACAATGAATTCTCTTGAAACTCAACAACCTATGTTCTCAGTCACCAAGAAATTGCAATTCAACTTATTCAACAGAGTTTCAGTAAGAGCTCCACATACTCAATCATCATATAGTATTTTATGATTGCTAACTCTGACCGCATACGCATGAGCAAAACGTTTCAACCGGACACATAGAAATATAGGGGCTTATAATTTCGCCTCCCAACGTATTCACCTCAAGGGTGATGTCTACAATAATAACTCATGCTATCCATATCCAACTGGATATATGTGCCTAGATCTGTCCTCACCACATGATGCTCGCCAAAAGAGAAAAATAAAAAGTAATAGGGAGAAATGTTTTGACTCTTGCATGAAAGTAAATACATAAAAGGAAAAGATAGGCCCTTCGCAGAGGGAAGCAGAGGTTGCCATGCGCTTTTTGTTTGTACGATCAATCCCTTAGTGCAAAAGAACGTCATGTTATATTGCCCCTTATGATAGCAACCTTTATTATGCAGTCTGTCACTTTTATTCTTTGCCATCACAAGTTCGTACAACGCTCAATTTTCTCTTACACTAAATGATCTAACACTAATAGAAGCAATTTTTATTGCCTTATTGCACCGATGACAACTTACTTGAAGGATCTTGCTCAATCATTAGGTAGGTATGGTGGACTCTTGAAAATAAGATTTGGTTTTAAGGGTTTTTGGATGCACAAGTAGTATCTCTACTTGGTGCGGAATTTTTGGCTAGCAAAGATGGGGGGCAAGCACCACATGTTGAAGAATCTATGACAATATAACTTCTATCTGAATATGAACAAACATAAATCATTACGTTGTCTTCTGACGACTCACAAGTATAGGGGATCAATTGTTGCTCTTTTCGATAAGTAAGAGTGTCGAACCCAACGAGGAGCATAAGGAAATGATAAGTAGTTTCCATTAAGGTAATGTCTGCAAGTGCTGAAACTGTAAGTAGCGAGTAGTTTGATAGCAAGATAATTTGTAACGAGCAAGTAATGATAATAGTAACAAGTATGCAGCAAGGTAGCCCAATCCTTTTGAGGCAAAGGACAGGCCAAAACGGTCTCTTGTGATAAGCAAAGCGTTCTTGAGGGTACATGGGAATTTCATCTAGTCACTTTCATCATGTTGGTTTCATTTGTGTTCGCTACTTTGATAATTTGATATGTGGGTGGACCGGTGCTTAGGTGTTGTTCTTACTTGAACAAACCTCCTACTTATGATCAACCCTCCCACAAGCATCCGCAACTACGAGAAAAGTATTAAGAATAAATTCTAACCATATAATTAAACTCTAGGATCCAATCGGTCCCTTATGGAATAGCGCATAAACTGGGGTTTAAGATTCTATCACTCTCGCAACCCATCATCTAATTGCTACTCCACAATGCATTCCCTTAGGCCCAAATATGGTGAACTGTCATGTAGTCGATGTTCACATGACACCACTAAGGGAATAACAACGTACATAGTATCAAAATATCGAACACATATCAAGTTCACATGATTACTTGCAACATGATTTATCCCGTGACCTGAAGAACAAAAGTAACTACTCACAAATGATAAACATGTTCCTGTTCAGAGGGGTATTAAATAGCATAATGGATCTGAACATATAATCTTCCACCAAATAAATCATATAGTAATCAACTACAAGATGTAATCAACACTACTAGTCACCCATTAGCACCAATCTATAGTTCCGGTAACAAGATTGAATACAAGAGATGAACTAGGGTTTGAGATGAGATGGTGCTGTTGAAGATGTTGTTGGGGAACGTAGTAATTTCAAAAAAAATTCCTACGTACACACAAGATCATGGTGATGCATAGCAACGAGAGGGGGAGTGTATCTTCATACCCTTGAAGATCGCTAAGCGGAAGCATTTATCAACGCGGTTGATGTAGTCGTACGTCTTCACGATCCGACCGATCCAAGTACCGAGCATACGGCACCTCCGAGTTACGCACACGTTCAGCTCGATGGCGTCCTCGCCTTCTCGATCCAGCAAGGCGGGTGAAGTAGTAGATGAGTTCCGGCAGCACGACGGCATGGTAGCGGTGTTGGTGAAGAACGATCTCCATGAGGCTTCGCCTAAGCGAGACGGAAACTATGACGGAGGATAAACTAGAGGGGCGGGGTTGCGGCACACGGCTTGGTGTCTCTTGATGTGTCTCTAGTGCTAGCCCTGCCCCTCTATTTATATGTTGAGCCCTGGGGTCGATACTTGGAGTAAAAGCCTCCTCAAAGTCGGTTTTGCCCGAAAGGCAAGAGTCCTACGGACTCGGGGCTGAAACGCCGGGGTTCGGCGTATACCCCTAGACACCGGGGTTCTGGCGTC
This sequence comes from Aegilops longissima, assembly GCA_021605205.1. Taxonomy (NCBI): domain Eukaryota; kingdom Viridiplantae; phylum Streptophyta; class Magnoliopsida; order Poales; family Poaceae; genus Aegilops; species Aegilops longissima. Next base: position 25,836 of record JAHIAM010004839.1, read on the forward strand.
TAGCTTCAGTCTCATAAAACTTCCTTTTCCATTTTCCAAAAGCCTCGTGGGCTTTCCCCTTTGGCCCAAATAACGTGTTCTCGTACTCAAACATTTTGGGAAACATCCGGAACCCCTTCCGGTGAATTCCGGAGCCCTTCCGGAGATCAAACACTATTATTCCATATATCAAACTTTATCTCCGGACCATTCCGGAGTTCCTCGTCATGTCCATGATCTCATCGGGACTCGAACAACATTCGGTCACCAACATACATAACTCATATAATACTATATCGTCAATGAAACGTTAAGCGTGCGGACCCTACGGGTTCGATAACTATGTAGACATGACCGAGACCGTCTCGGTCAATAACCAATAGCGGTACTGGATGCCCATATTGGCTCCACATATTCTCTGAAGATCTTTATCGGTCAAACCGCATAACAACATACATTGTTCCCTTTGTCATCGGTATGTTACTTGCCCGAGATTCGATCGTCGGTATCTCAATACCTAGTTCAATCTCGTTACCGGCAAGTCTCTTTACTCGTTACATAATGCATCATTCCATAACTAACTCATTAGCTACATTGCTTGCAAGGCTTATAGTGATGTGCATTACCGAGAGGGCCCAGAGATACCTCTCCGACAATCGGAGTAACAAAACCTAATCTCGAAATACGCCAACTCAACATGTACCTTTGGAGACACATGTAGAGCTCCTTTATAATCACCTAGTTACGTTGTGATGTTTGGTAGCACACAAAGTGTTCCTCCGGTAAATGGGAGTTGCATAATCTCATAGTTGTAGGAACATGTATAAGTCATGAAGAAAGCAATAGCAACATACTAAACGATCAAGTGCTAAGCTAACGGAATGGGTCATATCAATCACATCATTCTCCTAATGATGTGATCCCGTTAATCAAATGACAACTCATGTATATGGTTAGGAAACATAACCATCTTTGATTAATGAGCTAGTCAAGTAGAGGCATACTAGTGACATTTAAGTTTGTCTATGTATTCACACATGTATCATGTTTCCGGTTAATACAATTCTAGCATGAATAATAAACATTTATCATGATATGAGGAAATAAATAATAACTTTATTATTGCCTCTAGGGCATATTTCCTTCAGTCTCCCAGTTGCACTAGAGTCAATAATCTAGATTACACAGTAAAGATTCTCACACCCATGGAGTCTTGGTGCTGATCATGTTTTGCTCGTGGAAGAGGCTTAGTCAATGGGTCTGCAACATTCAGATCCGTATGTATCTTGCAAATCTCTATGTCTCCCACCTGGACTTGGTCCCGGATGGAATTGAAGCGTCTCTTGATGTGCTTCGTCCTCTTGTGAAATCTGGATTCCTTTGCCAAGGCAATTGCACCAGTATTGTCATAGAAGATCTTCATTGGTCCCGATGCACTAGGTATGACACCTAGATCGGAAATGAACTCTTTCATCTAGACTCCTTCATTTGCTGCTTCCGAAGCAGCTATGTACTCCGCTTCACATGTAGATCCCGCCACGACGCTTTGTTTAGAACTGCACCAACTAACAGCTCCATCGTTCAATATAAACACATATCTGGTTTGCGATTTAGAATCGTCCGGATTAGTGTCAAAGCTTGCATCGACGTAGCCATTTACGACTAGCTCTTTGTCACCTCCATAAACGAGAAACATATCCTTAGTCCTTTTCGGTATTTCAGGATATTCTTGACCCTTGTCGATGATCCAATCTGGATTACTTTGGTACCTCCCGCTAAACTTATTGCTAAGCATACATCAGGTGCGGTACACAACATTGCATACATGATAGAGCCTATGGCTGAAGCATAGGAACATCTTTCATTTCTCTCTATCTTCTGTTGTGGTGGGGCATTGAGTCGACTCAACTTCACACCTTATGTCTGAGGCAAGAACCGTTTCTTTGCACGATCCATTTGAACTTTTCAAAACTTTATCAAGGTATGTTCTTTGTGAAAGTCAATTAAGCATCTTGATCTATCTCTATAGATCTTGATGCCCAATATGTAAGCAGCTTCACCGAGGTCTTTCATCAAAAAAACTTTTATTCAAGTATCCCTTTATGCTATCCAGAAATTCTATATCATTTCCAATTAACAATATGTCATCTACATATAATATCAGAAATGCTCTGAGCTCCCACTCACTTTCTTGTAAATCTGAGGCTTCTCCAAAAGTCATATAAAACCATATCTTTGATCGCACTATCAAAGCGTTTATTCCAACTCGAGAGGCTTGCACCAGTCCATAAATGGATCTTTGGAGCTTGCACACTTTGTTAGCACCTTTTGGATCGACAAAACCTTCCGGTTGCATCATATACAACTCTTCTTCCAGAAATCCATTCAAGAATGCAGTTTTTACATCCATTTGCCATATTTCATAATCATAAAATGCGGCAATTGCTAACATGATTTGGACAGACTTAAGCATCGCTACGGGTGAGAAAGTCTCATCGTAGTCAACCCCTTGAACTTGTCGAAAACCTTTCGCAACAAGTCGAGCTTTGTAGACAGTTACATTACCATCAGCGTCAGTCTTCTTCTTGAAGATCCATTTATTCTCGATGGCTTGCCGATCATCGGGCAAGTCAACCAAAGTCCATACTTTGTTCTCATACATGGATCCCATCTCAGATTTCATGGCCTCAAGCCATTTTGCGGAATCTAGGCTCATCATCGCTTCCTCATAGTTCGTAGGTTCGCCATGGTCAAGTAACATGACTTCCAGAATAGGATTACCGTACCACTCTGGTGCGGATCTTACTCTGGTTGACCTACGAGGTTCGGTAGTAACTTGATCTGAAGTTTCATGATCATTATCATTATCTTCCTCACTGATTGGTGTAGTTATCACAGGAACCGGTTCTTGTGATGAACTACTTTCCAATAAGGGAGAAGGTACAGTTACCTCATCAAGTTCTACTTTCCACCCACTCATTTCTTTCGAGAGAAACTCCTTCTCTAGAAAGGATCCAAATTTAGCAACAAAAATCTTGCCCTCGGATCTGTGATAGAAGGTGTACCCAATAGTCTCTTTTGGGTATCCTATGAAGACACATTTCTCCGATTTGGGTTCGAGCTTATCTGGTTGAAGTTTCTTCACATAAGCATCGCAGCCCCAAACTTTCAAAAATGACAACTTTGGTTTCTTGCCAAACCATAGTTCATAAGGCGTCGTCTCAACGGATTTTGATGGTGCCCTATTTAACGTGAATGCGGCCGTCTCTAAAGCATAACCCCATAACGATATCGGTAAATCAGTAAGAGACATCATAGATCCCACCATATCTAGTAAAGTACGATTACAACGTTCGGACACACCATTTCGTTGTGGTGTTCCGGGTTGAGTTGCGAAACTATTCCGCATTGCTTCAAATGTAAACCAAACTCGTAACTCAAATATTCTCCTCCACGATCAGATCGTAGAAATTTTATTTTCTTGTTACGATGATTTTCCACTTCACTCTGAAATTCTTTGAACTTTTCAAATGTTTCAGACTTGTGTTTCATCAAGTAGATATACCCATATCTGCTCAAATCATCTGTGAAGGTGAGAAAATAACGATACCCGCCGCGAGCCTCAATATTCATTGGACCACATACATCATTATGTATGATTTCCAACAAATCAGTTGCTCGCTCAATAGTTCCGGAGAACGTCGTTTTAGTCATCTTGCCCATGAGGCACGGTTCGCAAGTACCAAGTGATTCATAATCAAGTGATTCCAGAAGTCCATCAGTATGGAGTTTCTTCACGCGCTTTACACCAATATGACCCAAACGGTAGTGCCACAAATAAGTTGCACTATCATTATCAACTCTGCATCTTTTGGCTTCAACATTATGAATATGTGTATCACTACTATCGAGATTTAATAAAAATATACCACTCTTCAAGGGTGCATGACTGAGGGAGTCCAGGATTAGGGGGTATCCGGACAGCCGGACTGTGTACAACGTCCGGACTATTGAAGCGTGAAGATACAAGACTCAAGACTTCGGCCCGTGTCCGGATGGGACTTTCCTTGGCGTGGAAGGCAAGCTTGGCGATCCGGTTATTATATTTCCTTCCTTGTAACCGACTCCATGTAAACCCTAGCCCTCTTCGATGTCTATATAAACCGGAGAGGTTGGTCCTTTGTAGACCGATCACAATTACAATCATAGCATCACAGGCTAGCTCTTAGGGTTTAGCCTCTACGATCTCGCGGTAGATCTACTCTTGTACTACCCATATCATCAATATTAATCAAACAGGAAGTAGGGTTTTACCTCCATCGAGCGGGCCCGAACCTGGGTAAACATCTGTGTCCCTTGCTTCCTGTTACCATCATCCTTGACACACAAATCGGGACCCCCTACCCGAGATCCGCTGGTTTTGACACCGACATTGGTGCTTTCATTGAGAGTTCCTCTGTGTCGTCGCCGTCGGGCTCGATGGCTCGTATTATCGTCAAAGACAACATTGCTTCGGAGGGGGCTCTGGCTGTAGGCCAGACGCTCCGGCTTGGCGGCTTTATCATGGCCGCCCCATCGGTGGTGGCGCTGACGATGACTTCTCGGGTCATCAATCATAACCTTCGCGTCGGTTCGGAGTTTGCCGAACAGATGGATCCGATGGAGCTCTCCTCTCTTAACGAACTCTTGGACCGCATCGCCGCTCTGGGAGTCGCTACAGACTATGACCGGATTGGGCTTTAACCCGACCAGAGGGACATCAGGTCCCCGCCGGCTACCCACGAGATAGCGATAGTGGAGGAACCACACGCGGATTGCCCCTCAAATATGAGGACAAGTTGTGTTCGGATCACCGAACTCCTTGAGCCAAAGACCTGCTCAGAAGAAAACCTGACCTAGGTCCCGGACTTAGAACCGGGCATCGGGCCGAAGAAATTGGGCACCCCAGATACTGAGCTGTTTAGCTCGGGGCCGCCCGCGCCCTTGGGCGCCAGACCGGATCAAAATCCGGACTCTAAACCGGACCTAAACTGTCTCTCTCGCATCAGGCAAGAGCCCCAGGAAACCGTACATCGCTCTTTGGCCGATTCCTCCTTGCACTTAACAAGGTCGGGGACTGCCGCTAAGAGGGCGTGGTCTCACTTCTGCAGCTGCAGACGAAGGACTCCTCAATGCTATAAGCCGCTGCGACATAATGCGCCAGCGGACTTGGCAACCATAATCTGAAGTATTGTGTGATGGAAGCGCTTGGAAGACCCAAACAGAATGCAGGATAATCTTGCTCTCGCCAAAACCTTTGTCCGAACTAAGCAGACGAACTCTAGATCATCGTCAGACCCAACCCCAAGAAACCAAAGCCCTCCTGGGCAGGGATCCGTATTGAAAGAATGGCTCGACGGGCCATGTAAGCTCCACGATACTCGGATACACCACCTACTCATAGCCTTAAGGCATGTTGGATACTCGGCGGTGGCAAAAAGTGGCGAGGATCTTCTTATGGGCCACACTGGCGGAACAACATCACGCTGGCGAACACAATACAGTACTAACAGTCTTCGAGACTTTTGCCTCGAACAATAGGCGCAAGCTAGCTCGTCGAAGCTCCGCTGAAATTTACCATGTGGCAAAAATTAACCCTTGGAACGACACTGCTATAACTTTTAACGCCAGTGACAAACCTCGATCCCAGACTGTCCGGGCGCTAGCCGCTCTGGTTCTTAGCCCAATCATGGACAGATTTCGGCTCACCAAAGTGCTCATGGACGGTGGAAGCGGATTAAATATGATCTATGAAGAGACACTCAGCAAGATGGAAATTGACAAAGGCCGCATTGAACAAAGCGGTACAACCTTCAGGGGAATTATCCCTAGTCGGGAAGCACGGTGTGCGGGAAAAATCACACTTGACGTAGTATTCGGCACCCCGGAGAATTATTGGTCCGAAGAAATCACATTCCAAGTAGCCCCTTTTAGCAGCGGATACCATGCCCTTTTAGGGCGGGACGCGTTTGCAAGCTTTCAAGCTGTACCCCATTATGGGTACATGAAGCTTAAAATGCCCGGGCCCAATGGAATCATCACTCTAGCCAGTGATCCGGACGTCGCACTTCGCGCCGAAAACAAAACCGCAGCACTAGCCCTGGAGGCACTATCCGAGGCCCTAGCAGCTGAAGAGTTAGCAACACTGCAGGCCATCGTGGACAGGGACGACGTGATACTAGACAAGCGACCCAAGTCCACCTCATTTAAACCTGCAGACGAGATAGTCAAATTCCAGGTCCATCCAACGGACCCCACGAAGACAGCTTCCATCGGGACACAGCTGAGCCCCGCGATTGACGCCGCACTACGAGATTTCTTACGCGAGAATCGGGACATTTTAGCCTGGCACCCATCAGACATGCCAGGCATCCCGCGCAGACTGGCCGAACACATCCTCAACATTCTAAAAGGATATAAAACAGTCAAGCAAACCCTAAGGCGATTATCTGAGCCCAAACGGCAGGCAATGGGGGAAGAGTTAGCCAAGTTACTCGAGGCCGGATTTATCAGAGATATCAAACATCCGGATTGGCTGGCAAATTTGGTGATGGTGCCAAAGAAGGATAAATCCTGGCGCCTATGCGACGATTTCATAGACCTCAACAAGGCTTGCCCCAAGGATCCCTTTCCCCTCCATCGCATCGATCAAATCATCGGTGCCACAGCTGGACACGACTCGCTGTGTTTTCTCGACGCATACTCTGGATACCATCAAATAAAGATGGCAGAGTCTGACCAAGCTGCAATAACTTCTATAACGCCATATGGCCCTTTTTGCTTCAACACTATGCCCTTTTGGCTCAAGAATGCCAGCGCAACCTATCAACGCATGATTCCAACATGTCTGAAAAAACAAATCGGCAAAACAGTGGAGGCATACGTGGACGACGTGGTCATAAAAACAAGACACGTCGAAACCCTAATAGATGACTTGAGGCTTACATTCGATAATCTCCGGACATACGACATTAAGCTGAATCCGGAAAAATGCGTTTTTGGCGTCCCCTCGGGGAAGCTACTCGGCTTCATCATTTCCAACAGAGGAATTGAGGCGAATCCGGCAAAAATCCGAGCTCTGTCACAGTTGGCTATACCAACAGACCTCAAGCACATCCAAAAGCTAGCCGGATGCGTGGCTGCTCTCAGCCGCTTTATCTCCAGGTTAGGACAAAAGGCACTACCGCTTTATCGCCTTCTTCGGCGCACCGAACACTTCGTTTGGACGGAGGCAACCGCGGCCGGACTGGATGAAATAAAGACCTTATTGGCCAGTAATCCAGTATTAATAGCACCGAATATCAACGAACCTATGCTGTTGTACATAGCTTCAATGCATCAAGTCGTAAGCGCAGTGCTCGTCGTCGAACGAGAGGCCGACGGATACAAATACCCGCTCCAGAAGCCGGTCTACTACGTGTCCACGGTCCTAACCCCATGCAAATCCCGAATACCCACACTATCAAAAAATAGCATACGCAGTGTTCATGGCATCCCGGAAGCTACGGCACTACTTTCAAGAGTGTTCGATTACGGTGGCCTCCGAAGTACCACTCAATGACATAATAAATAACCGCGATGCTACGGGCCGGATTGCCAAGTGGGCTATTGAGCTCCTTCCATTCGACATAACCTACAAACCACGGCGGGCCATCAAAGTCGCATAAGTGTTGGCTGACTTCGTCGCCGAATGAATGAAGCCGAACTCCCTAAAAATGCGGCGCATACTCAAACTGGATCATGCACTTCGACGGCTCTAAAATGCTGGCGGATTGGGAGCAGAGGTAGTCTGACATCCCCACGGCGACACGGTCGATATGTCCTCAAATATTATACAGACTCCAACAATGCAGCCAAATATGAGGCTCTGTTGCACGGTCTTGGATGGCAGTCTCTATGGGCATTCAAGCGCCTAGAAGTGCTGGGACTCGAACCTCGCAATATCACAGATAAACGGAGATTTTGTTGCCAAGGACCCGAACATGGCGGCCTACCGTAATGCCGTCCTCAAAATGTCAGCTCGGTTCGAGGGGCTCGAATTCCACCATGTGGCTCGAGAAAACAATCAAGCGGCGGATGTCCTCGCTCGCATCGGCGCTAAACGCGACCCTGTCCCACCTAACATATTCTTGGAACGGCTGTTCAAGCCTTCCGTAGTATGGGAAGGGGAGTCCAACAATACTAGCACGGACCCGAATACACCCCCGGATTCTGAACCATCAGACATAGTCCTCGGCCCACGAAATCATGGCTGTAATCGCCCTGTGGACCAAGCCCTTCTTGGCCTACCTAAAAAGGCAGGAGCTCCCCGAAGACCAAAATGAAGCACGCTGCATTGTCCGGCGCTCTAAAGCTTACAAAGTCTACGAAGGGGAACTCTACAAGAAAAGCATTACCGGAGTGCTACAAAGATGCATCTCCGAAGAGGAAGGGCAGCAGCTCTTGGCTGAAATCCATGTCGGCCTGGGTGGGAACCACGCCGCGGCTCGGGCATTAATCAGCAAGGCCTTCCTTATAGGCTTCTATCGGCCGACGGCCCGAGCGGACGCACAAGACCTTGTCCAACATTTCGTGGGTTGCCAGCTCTTTGCCAATCAGAGTCACATGCCCCCTACCGCTCTCCAAACAATCCCCATAACGTGGCCCTTTGCGGTCTGGGGGCTGGATATGGTCGGACCTCTTAAAGGGGGAAGCCATAAGAAGAAATACTTATTGGTCATGGTGGACAAATTCACCAAATGGATAGAAGCTAAACCAGTCAAAACGGTTGAATCCGGACAAGATGCAGACTTCATATCCGGGTCGTACACCGTCGGTGTCCCCACAGATCATCATCGAAAATGGCTCAAATTTCACAGCCATGAAGTGAAAACTTAGTCGCAAAAATGGGCATCAAGATCGACACGCTTCCGTCTACCATCCACAAACTAACGGCCAGGTAGGCGGGAAAATGGTCTCATTATGGCGGTATCAAACCCAGGCTAGTGCGATCCTTGGTGAGTCGGATCGCCTTTGGGTAGAGGAGCTCGACTCCGTACTGGGGCTACGGACCACGCCAAATCGCACCACGGATACACACCATTTTTATGGTGTAAAGCGCGAAACAGTATTACCTTGCGACATAATACATGATTAAGCGCAGCGCACGCATGTCTGAAGAGAAGGAAGCCGAGTTAGACCGGCAGGATAATTTGGATGCCCTGGAGGAGGAGTGCGATGTCGCAAAAGCCCGTTCCGCATTCTATCAGAAGCAGGATCGACGATACCAAAGCAGAGAAGTGCAGGCCAAAACTTACAATATTGGCGAGCTTGTTCTACGCCTATCGGAGAAGAAGAAGGAAAAACTCAAACCCAAGTGGGAGGGTCCCTTCGTCATTGACAAAGTTCTCACGGAGGAGCGTACCGCTTACGTAATGCATCCGATAACAGACTCGAGCCGAACCCATGGAACGCAGCAAGACTACGGAGATTCTACGCCTAGCGCCGAACACAGTGTTCGTCTCCTAACCCCTCCCTTTTAATTATGCCCCATCCCCTTTTCCTTTCTCGACATTTTTCTATCTTCACACAAAGTATTCAATACAATGCAGATTTCCGGATCGCTCCGGCCGCATTAAGTTTGTAAGCAATACCTGGGGGCTTCCTATACGGAAGCTAAAAATAATTACTCACATGGCTTTCTGCCCATCACGTATGCATTCTTTTTCCATATGTGCCTTTTCTTCACCATTATATGCATCGATATGACTTAATATGTTGCCAAGATAGGTTGCCTGGCTCTTGTGTTTATGCCCTACGTTCCGTTAATTCGGCTAGGGCATAAGGGGAGCACCTGCGATTATTCTTGCCGGTTCAGCGGATGTGTACCTCAGTGGGTGAAGCGAAAGCTAGCTTCCTTAAGAGAATATTGATTCGGTGAACAAAAGATGTGTTCATTTATTATAACATGAATCCCGAAGTCTTGTATCCTGCGCCATCGTTCATGATCCGGACATGTGCATCGTCGCATGCGTACCCGTGGAAAGGAACCCCTAACGGAACTATTCTCTCGGAAGATGTTTCTTACTATCCATGTAATATAACATAACTAGTTGGGTACTTATGCATTCAAGCACTTATGACCCCTCGCCTTGTTTCCACGCATACCCGGTTTTGTATAAGCGGCGGGTATTGGACACACCCCGGACTATAGGGTCCGGGGCTGAAGCAAAAAGGTCCGCCATGACAAATGATTTTAATCCGGCTAGGGGCTAATCATTCCCATTAATTTACACAGTCATTTGGACTGATTACATTCCTCTTCTATACCATCCAACAGGCTATCTAGCATACAATTCTGTTGAGAATACTTAGCGGCTAACGCTACTTGGTCATACACGGACTAGCGGGAATTTCTTGCCCATCGGGCCCTTGATCCCGCCGGCCATATGGTTGGGTCCAGCTTGGTGTAGCGTGTCTTCACCATTGCCCAGGCTTCTCTTGCCCCTTGCCGGCATGCTGATATCTTCCATAGGCAGAAGCGCGGGCTCCTTGAAGCAGGTCCACAAGTTCCCCAGGCCATTCGGCGAGGGCTTGATGGCCACAAAGCTGAGCAACACCACGCATCACTTGCCGAGCTCGCTTCGTGCAGTCATGAAAAGGTCTTGCAGTAAATCATTTGCAGATGAGGCATCTCCTCCTCGGGCGACTTCGTTAACATTCACGGAAGCAAAATTCTTTCAATATACTTCCTCGCCGAACTATACAGCAGTTCATCTAGGCACTTCTTTGTAAATGTCGCGTCGAAGCCTCTTGTTCTCCTTCATGGAGTCCGCCGGTGGCGCAGAGATCTTTTAACTCCCGTCCAGCTGGACTTTGGCATCTTGAAGATCGTTCTTCTCCGCTAACTTCGCGTAGAATCGCTTCGCCAGACCTCTAGCTGCTTTTGAGATCGATGCATCCTCTCCTCGCCCTCCGGATTCACCACAGGATTATCGCAGAATTTTACATTAGACTTGTCATATTATCCATTTACTAACTGGTGCATCTTCGCACAATTGTGATAATTGTTACCAGATGAGGACCTTTGGGGTTCCTCTAACTTGGCAACTACGGCCCTCTGTTCGGCCTTGCAGTCCTCTAGCTCCCGAAACAATTGCTCGTTCTTCTCTACAAGGACCTGTACATAAATTGATCCTTAAAACTGTTGTTTCAACCGTTTCAAGTCTTAGGGCTCTTGCTATACATACTTATCAAAATTTCTCACCCGTATGTCTTTGGTATCTTGGTTTGTTGCTTAGGCAAGCCCGCCCGAGCAACTTGGGCGTATCGTCCGCCGAATTGAAGGCATTAGCGCCTCTTTGGAAAATATGTTGTTCCAAAAGCACGGCCCGTCGGCCTTTGTGATTCATGGCGCTCTCTACTTCAGAATTAAGTGGCTGAGAGCATGTCCGCACTCTCTGTTGGAGAGCCATGCGGCCTTGAGCCCGTGTCTGCATCCACCCTGAAGCGGTTACGCAACCCGGTGGTGGAAACATGATTAGTAGGGTCTCGAGATATAGTCGGTTATTCTTCTTCTGCCGGACACAAAGGGTGTTGTCATATTTTAAATTCTATAATTACTGGACATGTTATTATTTTACCTCTGTAGCGGTGTGCCAACCCTCACGCCTTCCTCTTGAGCCTGCCCGATCACGGGCGCCCGTGGTTGGCGAGTCCCTAGGGGCTCGACCCTCGCTCCGACGTCGTTTACGCAAATAGAACGGCGCCTCAAAGGTAAATTATAACACAGGGGAGTCCTCTTGAAGGATAGGGCTTTCTAGTTCGGCTTACACACGAGGCGGGGAGCAGTCCAGGGTAGTCGGCCGTAATGGCCACTAGGGCGCCATCTCAGCTCGCCTGATAAAATACCCCGTTGATGAGCTCCACAGTGATATTCGGATACACTTTAAGTCCCGGATCTAGGGCCCTTCCGTGGTCCTCTCAGTTTGAGGAGGGGCTGAAGATTCCTTCTACGGCCCTCCTTAATTCCTGCCCAGAAGCATTGGTGCAAGTAATCTTAGCAGAAGAACGCTAGAGCAAAGCAGGGAAAAAGAATGGCAACTTACCCACGCTGGGGGGTTGTACATGGAGAATCCGTCCCGCGTTTTTATGCGAAGGAATTCCTCTTCTTCCCCTTTCTATAGATCGGACAATATCCTTGCCAGAGCGGCAGCGGACTCCGGGCCTTTGCGGCCGCAGAGGGTGGCGTCGTCTTCCCCGTTGAAATGCCACATGGGCTTCCCCCGATATTGGAGCGGCTGCACTCCTCGTATTATGCATATCGCCATAACCTCAACTATCGTCAGTCCGGATTTGGCCAGTAACTTTATCCTATCCATCAGGAGGAATATTTCCCTCGTGTCCTCTTCTTGAGGGCCCCGGGGGCGCCATCTTAGGCGTGCCCTTGGCGGGGCGTTGCTGAACTTGCGGAGACCTGTCCGGACTGGATCCGGAAGGGGGACGTCGTTTATATAGAACCACTCTGAAGGCCAGTTTTCTGGTGCCTTCTTAGGAGCGCCGGACAAGTATCTGGTCTCGGCAATCGCATATACCGGCCCGCCCACTTGGGATAGGGACTCTCCACAGGTGCGGGGCGAGGCAAAAGCTAACTTCGCCATAATCCGAAGTGTGGTTCGCAGCCTAAAAATAGCTCGCACAGGGCAACATACCCCACTATGTGAAGAATGGAGGCAGGGGTAAGATCGTGTAACTGGAGGCCGTAGAACTCCGAGGAGCCCAAGAAAAGGGTGGATAGGGAACCCGCGCCCCTCGGCAGATGAGGCATCGGACATATCGCTCCTCCGGAGATGGGTTAGGAGATTCCTCGGCTTGGTCTCCTCCGTCATAAGTGGCTATTCCAGCTCGGACGAGAGACCATGAGCGCCGGTGGGAGAAACCCTTGGGTTTGTAACTTTGTCAAGCGGCTATGAGGAATGAACACTCTCCCAATCCCCGACTTGGAGCGAGAAGGGCAAGCGAGATGAGCTGCGGACGGCCGGCCATGTTGGAATGGCTTTTGCGGGCGCTCTGTTGGATCTTGGCTCTTGGAGGAGAGTGAGGTTTGGATCTGAGAATCCCGTCCTTCAAATAGATAGTTCGCTGGAGGATCGAGGGTGGCAAATGCAAAATGCCTCGACTCTCGCATTATTTCGACACGTGGAGATGGTCATTCTTGAGGCACGAAGCCGAGGAGCACAACATTGATTGGGGCGGACACTATTCGTCATAACAAGCACTTTGGAGTATTGGAGAAGGAACCCGCCTTGCAATGCGAAGACAATCTTTGCGCGCCGGACTCATCGTCATTGAAGCCTGGTTCAGGAGCTCTTGAGGAGTCTAGGATTAGGGGTATCCGGACAACCGGGTTGTGTACAACGTCCGGACTATTGAAGCGTGAAGATACAAGACTCAAGACTTGGCCCGTGTCCGGATGGGACTTGCCTTGGCGTGGAAAGCAAGCTTGGCGATCCGGATATTATATTTCCTTCCTTGTAACCGACTCCATGTAAACCCTAGCCCTCTCCGCTGTCTATATAAACCGGAGAGGTTGGTCATAGTAGACCGATCACAATTACAATCATACCATCACAGGCTAGCTCTTAGGGTTTAGCCTCTACGATCTCGTGGTAGATCTACTCTTGTACTACCCATATCATCAATATTAATCAAGCAGGAAGTAGGGTTTTACCTCCATCAAGAGGGCCCGAACCTCGGTAAACATCCTTGCTTCCTGTTACCATCAGCCTTGACGCAAAGATCGGGACCCCCTACCCGAGATCCGCCGGTTTTGACACCGACAATGACCATAAAGGATATTACTCATATAAATAGAACAACCATTATTCTCTGATTTAAATGAATAACCGTCTCGCATCAAACAAGATCTAGATATAATGTCCATGCTCAACGTTGGCACCAAATAACAATTATTCCGGTCTAAAACTAATCCCGATGGTAGATGTAGAGGTAGCGTGCGACCGCGATCACATCGACTTTGGAACCATTTCTCACGCACATCGTCACCTCGTCCTTAGCCAATCTTTGCTTAATCCGTAGTCCTGTTTGAGTTGCAAATATTAGCAGAACCGATATCAAATACCAGGTGCTCTGCGAGCATTAGTAAGGTACACATCAATAACATGTATATCACATATACCTTTGTTCACCTTGACATCCTTCTTATCCGCCAAATACTTGGGGCAGTTCCGCTTCGATGTCGATCGCTTGCGGTAGAAGCACTCGATCTCAGGCTTAGGTCCAGATTTGGGTTTCTTCTCTTGAGCAGCAACTTGCTTGTTGTTCTTCTTGAAGTTCCTTCTTCTTCCCTTTACCCTTTTCTTGAAACTGGTGGTCTTATTGACCATCAACACTTGATGCTCCTTCTTGATTTCTACCTCCATGAGCCTTTAGCATTGCGAAGAGCTCGGGAATAGTCTTGTCCATCCCTTGCATATTATAGTTCATCACGAAGCTCTTGTAGCTTGGTGGCGATGATTGAAGAATTACGTCAATGACACTATCATCGGAAGATTAACTCCTAGTTGAATCAAGTGATTATTATACCCAGACATTTTGAGTATATGTTCTTGATAGAACTATTCTCCTCCATCTTACAGCTATAGAACTTATTGGATACTTCATATCTCTCAATCTGGGCATTTGCTTGAAATATTAACTTCAACTCTGGAACATCTCATATGCTCCATGACGTTCAAAACATCGTTGAAGTCGGTTCTAAGCCGTAAAGCATGGCACCTGAACTATCGAGTAGTCATCAGCTTTGCTCGCCAGACGTTCTTACGCGTCGTCGGTTGCATATGCAGCAGGCACTGGCACCCAGCGGTGCTTCCAGGACGTAATTCTTTTATGCAACAATGAGGATAATCCTCAAGTTACGGACCTCGTCCGTGTAATTGCTACCATCATCTTTCAACTTAGCTTTCTCAAGGAACGCACTAAAATTCAACGGAACAACAGCACGAGCCATCTATCTAGAACAAACATAGACAAGCAAAATACTATCAGGTACTAAGTTCATGATAAATTTAAGTTCAATTAATCATATTACTTAAGAACTCCAACTTAGACAGACATCTCTCTAGTCATCTAAGTGATCACGTGATCCAAATCAACTAAACCATGTCCGATCATCACGTGAGATGGAGTAGTTTTCAATGGTGAACATCACTATGTTGATCATATCTACTATATGATTCACGTTCGACCTTTCGTTCTCCGCGTTCCGAGGCCATATCTGTATATGCTAGGCTCGTCAAGTTTAACTTTGAGTATTCAGCGTGTGCAAGCTGTGTTGCACCGTTGTATTGAGCGTAGAGCCTATCACCCGATCATCACGTGGTGTCTCGTACGAAGAACTTTATAGCGGTGCATACTCGGGGAGAACACTTCTTGATAATTAGTGAGAGATCATTTTAAAATGCTACCGTCAATCAAAGCAAGATAAGATGCATAAAGGATAAACATCACATGCAATCAATATAAGTGATATGATATGGCCATCATCATCTTGTGCTTGTGATCTCCATCTCCGAAGCACCGTCGTGATCACCATCTTCACCGGCGCGACACCTTGATCTCCATCGTAGCATCGTTGTCGTTTATGCCATCTATTGCTTCCACGATTATCGCTACCGCTTAGTGATAAAGTAAAGCAATTACAGGGCGATTGCATTGCATACAATAAAGCGACAACCATATGGCTCCTGCCTGTTGCCGATAACTCGGTTACAAAACATGATCATCTCATACAATATAGCATCACGTCTTGACCATATCACATCACAACATGCCCTGCAAAAACAAGTTAGACGTCCTCTACTTTGTTGTTGCAAATTTTACGTGGCTGCTACGGGCTGAGCAAGAACCGTTCTTACCTATGCATGAAAACCACAGCGATAGTTCGTCAAGTTAGTGCTGTTTTAACCTTCGCAAGGACGGGCGTAGCCTCGGTTCAATTAAAGTTCGGCCGACACCGCTAGCCACCTCATGCAAAAGCACGTTGGGAGAACCGGTCTCACGTAAGCGTGTCGTAATGTCGGTCGGGCGCTTCATCCAACAATACCGCTGAACCAAAGTATGACATCTTTGGTAGCGGTATGACTTGTATCGCCCACAACTCACTTGTGTTCTATTCGTGCATATAACATCTCGCATAAAACCAGGCTCGGATGCCACTTGTTGGGGAGCGTAGTAATTTCAAAAAATCCTACGTACCGCAAGATCATGGTGATGCATAGCAGCGAGAGGGAGTGTATCTTCATACCCTTGAAGATCGCTAAGCGAAGCGTTTATCAGCGCGGTTGATGTAGTCGTGCGTCTTCACGATCCGAGCGATCCAAGTACCGAGCGCACGGCACCTCCGAGTTACGCACACGTTCAGCTCGATGGCGTCCTTGCCTTCTCGATCTAATGTCGGGCGAAGTAGTAGATGAGTTCCGCAGCACGACGGCGTGGTGGCGGTGTTGGTGAAGAACAATCTCCGCAGGCTTCGCCTAAGCACTCACGGAAACTATGACGGAGGATAAACTAGAGGGCGGGGTTGCGGCACACGGCTTGGTGTTTCTTGATGTGTCTCTAGTGCTAGGCCTGCCCTCTATTTATATGTGGAGCCACAGGGTGAAACTTGGAGTAAAAGCCTCCTCAAAGTCGGTTTTGCCCGAAAGGCAAGAGTCCTACGGACTCTGGGCTAAACGCTTGAGGTTCCGGCGTCTACTCCCTAGACGCTAGGGTTCTGGCGTCTAGCCTCTGATCTCGCATAAAACTTCCTTTTGCACTTTCCAAAAAGCCTCGTGGGCTTTCCCTTTAGCCCAAATAACGTGTTCTCGTGCCCAAACATTTGGAAACATCGGAACCCCTTAGGTGAATTCAGAACCCTTAGGAGATCAAGCAGTATTATCCCATATATCAAACTTTATCTCCGGACCATTCCGGAGTTCCTCGTCATGTCCATGATCTCATGGGACTCGAACAACATTCGGTCACCAACATACATAACTCATATAATGCTATATCATCAGCGAAGCGTTAAGCGTGCGGACCCTACGGGTTCGAGAACTATGTAGACATGACCGAGACCGTCTCCGGTCAATAACCAATAGCGGGACACTGGATGCCCATATTGGCTCCCACATATTCTCGAAGATCTTTATCGGTCGAACCGCATAACAACATACGTTGTTCCCTTTGTCATCGGTATGTTACTTGCCCGAGATTAGATTCGTCGGTATCTCAATACCTAGTTCAATCTCGTTACCGGCAAGTCTCTTTACTCGTTATGTAATGCATCATTCTTAACTAACTCATTAGCTACATTGCTTGCAAGGCTTATAGTGATGTGCATTACCGAGAGGGCCAGAGATACCTCTCCGAGCAATCGGATGACAAAACCTAATCTCGAAATCGCCAAATAAACATTTACCTTTGGAGACACCTGTAGAGCTCCTTTATAATCACCTAGTTACGTTGTGACGTTTGGTAGCACACAAAGTGTTCCTCCGGTAAATGGGAGTTGCATAATCTCATAGTTGTAGGAACATGTATAAGTCATGAAGAAAGCAATAGCAACATACTAAACGATCAAGTGCTAAGCTAACAGAATGGGTCATATCAATCACATCATTCTCCTAATGATGTGATCCCATTAATCAAATGACAACTCATGTCTATGGTTAGGAAACATAACCATCTTTGATTAATGGGCTAGTCAAGTAGAGGCATACTAGTGACATTTAAGTTTGTCTATGTATTCACACATGTATCATGTTTCCGGTTAATACAATTCTAGCATGAATAATAAACATTTATCATGATATGAGGAAATAAATAATAACTTTATTATTGCCTCTAGGGCATATTTCCTTCAGATGTTTATGGAGATTGCCCTCCCCAAGATGGGAGAGTTGGTATTGATGATGATGGCGATGATTTCCCCCTCAGGGAGAGAAGTTCCCCGTGGAATTGCTCATGGAGGAAAAAGTGCTCCTGCCCAAGTTCCTCCTCGAGGCGGTGGCGCTCCGTTCAAAGCCTTCTCCTTATTTTTCTAGGTCAAAATGACTTATATACGGAAGATGGGCACTGGGAGGTGGGCAGGAGGCCACAACCCACTAGGAGGCGCGCCGAGGGGCCTAAGCGCCCAGGTGGGTTGTGCCCACCTGGTGGCCCCCCTCTGGTAGTTATTGGCTCGAATATTTCTTAAATAGTCCATAAAAAATCTCCGTGAAGTTTCAGCTCATTTGGAGTTGTGCGAGAATAGGTGGCTTTGACGTAGCTTTTTGGTCAGATTTCCATTTGCGAATTCTCCCTCTTGGTGTGTACCTTGCAAATTATGAGAGAAAAGGCATTAGAATTACTCCAAAAGCATTATTATGGATAAAAAATTATAAATAACAGTAAGAAAACATGATGCAAAATGGATATCAACTCCCCAAGCTTAGACCTCGCTTGTCCTCAAGTGAAAGCGAGATCGAAAAACATGTCCACATGCTTCTAGAGAGGTGTCGATAAAAACAAAATACGGACATAGAAGCATCATGTTGATTATTATAACAACAACAAATTTAAACATAAGACTTTTATCATAGAACTTTTATCATCCACGTCCCATGAATAAGTAACAGTTCATCACACAATCAAGTATAAAGCAAAATTCTATTAGAAACCAACAAACTATGTTACGAGTCAACTTTGCAACTACAATTCATCATCTTTTCAAGAAGGGTCATGTGTCGGAGCCTCTAGGCAAGTCCACATACTCAACCATCATATAGTATTCTATGATTGCTAATCCTCACCAGTACTCATGAGCAAAAGCGTTTCAACCGGACACATAGAAAGATAGGGGCTTATAGTTTTGCCTCCCAACATACTCACCTCAAGGGTGATGTCAACAATAATAACTCATGCTATCTATATTCAAGCTGGACATATGTATGTGCCTAGATCTTTCCTCACCACGATGCTTGCCAAAGGAGAAAAATAAAAGGAATAGAAGGAAACTTTGACTCTTTGCATAAAAGTAAATACATAAAGGTAAAGGATAGGCCCTTGCAGAGGGAAGAGAGGTTGTCATCGCTTATTTGTTTGTATGATCAAACCCTTAGTGCAAAATAATGTCATGTTACATTGCCCCTTAAGATGACAACCTTTATTATGCAGTCTGTCACTTTTATTCTTTGTCATCCAAGTTAGGTGCAATGCTCAATTTTCTCTTACACTAAACAATCTCACACATTTAGAAGCAATTTTGAGTGCCGCTTTGCACCGGTGATAACTTACTTGAGGGATCTTGCTCAATCCCTAGGTAGGTATGGTGGACACTTGAAAAAGATTTGGGTTTAAAGGTTTTTGGATGCACAAGTAGTATCTCTACTTAATGCGGAATTTTTGGCTAGCAAAGATAGGGGGCAAGCACCACATGTTAAAGGATCTTTGACAATATGACTTCTATGTGAATATAAACAAACATAAACCATTACGTTGTCTTCCTTGTCCAATGTCAACAATTTTGGCATATAATATTTTGATGAGGGCTCACAATCACAAAAGATTTCTAGGATGGTATATTTATATGTGAATCCTCCGTTCCCTTATTAATTCTTTCATGAGTTGCATCACTGACTAATGCTATGTTTGTCAATCTCTAATAAAATTTCCTACTTATATTTTTCCTTATGTGGTGCTATCACCTACCATAGGATTAGTATATGATCTTATTGATTTATTTCCTTTCTTTTATTTGCTTTCTTTATCTTTTTTATTTTCTTTATTTGCAACAAGAAAGTAAAGAAAGTAAAAACTCAAACTAAACTTTACTATATAACTTGCACACGATTACAATGATAGATCACTAAGCAAACTCTCGAAGAAGAAAGGATCGAACTAAACTTTATTTCATCTAAAGCAAAAGATCGAACTAAGATAAGTAAAAGCAAAAGATAGTGGGATGATACGATGCAGGGCACCTCCCCAAGCTTGGCGGAAGCCAAGGGAGTGCCCATACCGATCTTAGTTCTACTTTGGTGGTGAAGAAGGTGATGGTGGTGAAGGAGAAGATAATGGTGGAGGTGAGGAGATAGGGATTTGCCTTTGCCTCCTCCAACCGGTGAGAGTAAAATTCTTCATCATCAACTCACAATTATCTATCTCGAGTTTTATTATCTTCTTGCATAGCGCCTCCATGCTTTTGTTTTTAAACCAAGGAGGATAGATTCATCTTCATCTTCTTCAGAAGTCCAGCTATAGTGCTTCTCATCCGCATAGGACTTTGGGTTTGTGATGAGATCGGCAACATAGCTCTCTCCCTCAAAGTCTTGGGATGACATATTTTCGGATCTCTGAGAATACAGCAAGAAAAGAGAGCGAGAGGATTTCTCCGTGATATGGTGGTTAACACGTTCGGGAAGTATATATAGATTTTTTATCTTGGAGGACAAGTAAATGGAAGAAAAACGGAGTACGGGAGGTGTCCCAGGTGAGCACAACCCACCTGGGTGCCTGGCGCGCCCTGGTGTCTTGTGCCCACCAGGGGACGCTTCCTGGGAGTTTCTTTATTTCCAAAATTCTAAAATATTCCAAAACTGACAAAAAATATTTTTGCGGATTTTTCGGAGTCCGTTTACCTACCGTATCACGTACCTCCTTATTTTCATGATTCTGGAGTGTTCCGAAAGGACTCTTTTATGCGTTCTTCCGGTGTCAAAGTTTGGATAATATTACTTTAAATATTAATAGGCGTACCTGAGATATAATGCTTTATTCGTTGCCCATTGACAACCTTCCGGTTAGTACCTTCGATATTATTTATTTTGATGGCACCTGACCGGTAAACCTCCTCAATGACATATGGGCCTCCCCATTTCGAGAGGAGCTTTCCTGCAAAGAACCTGAAATGAGATTTGTACAACAGAACATATTCTACGACTTTAAACTCACGCGTTTGGATTCTTTTGTCATGCCATCTTTTAACTTTCTCTTTGAATAACTTTGCATTTTCATAAGCTTGGGTTCTCCATTCATCTAATGAGCTTATATCAAATAACCTCTTTTCACCAGCAAGTTTGAAATCATAGTTGAGCTCTTTGACTGCCCAATATGCTTTATGTTCTAACTCAAGAGGCAAATGACAAGATTTTCCATAAACCATTTTATAAGGAGACATACCCATAGGATTTTTATATGCTGTCCTATAAGCCCAAAGTGCATCATCTAATTTCTTACACCAATTCTTCCTGGACCTATTAACAGTCTTCTGCAAAACTAATTTTATTTCTTTATTTCTAAGTTCAACTTGACCACTAGACTGAGGATGCACTACAAAAAAAAGACACATCCGTGACATTTTGGGCCGAACGATTTTTTTACATCATACATATGACACTTCTATAGCGATAATTGTGACAGAACCGGTATCATCATAGATGTGGTAGCTCCTACTTCTATGACAAAAAATCATGACGAAAATGGGCTCTTCGTCCGGGCGGGCTAGAGCGCAGCTGCATGACATTCTTTGGGCCGTCCATGACGAAAAAACCGTGGTAGAAGTGAGGGGTAGGAAAATTTCGGGAGTTGCGGTTATGGTGGGAGGTCAGGGGCGGCGATGCAGCGTTCTCTCGTACACGTGCTGCGGCGTGTGTGCGGCGTTAGCTCTGGCTGAATCGAAGCGAGGCATTGGGCTCTAGCGAACCCGGCGATTGCCTGCGAGGCTACGCGTGGTGAACCCGGCGATCGATCGATGGCTGTTAACTAAACCCGATGGGCGATTCGCCGCTCTGCTGCTAACTAAAGCCGATCGATTGGATGAGCGATGGCGTTGGGCGGCGGGGGGTTGGATGAGCGATGGCGGTGGCGTTGCCTCGGATGAACAGGACCCGTGGTGTGGAGGGCTGGATGAATAGTAGGCGGTGGAGGGTGGCCGTGGAGGGTGGTTGAGCAGGACCCCATGGTGTGGAGGCTGGATGAGCAGTGAAGCGGTGGAGGGTGCCCGTGGAGGGTGGTTGAGCGTGGCGGTGGAGTAGCGCACGGTGGAGGCTGGATGAGCAGGAGCCCGTGGAGGTGGAGGAGGTGGACGGTAGCCCATGGAGGTGGAGGAGGTCGGCGGTGGAGATGAGCAGTATCCGTGGAGTCCGTTTTGCGGATCGCCACACCCTCCCGATGAACAGGACCCCGTTTCGACCGTAGGAGGTCCGTTTCCTCCGTTTTGCGTCGCCACACCTCCCGATCAACATGACCCCCGTTTCGACCGTAGGAGGCCCGTTTCCTCCGTTTTGCGATCGCCACACCCTCCGAAAAATAGGACCCCCATTTCGACCGTGGGAGGTCCGTTTCCTCCGTTTCTTGATCGCCACACCCTCCCGATCAACAGGACCCGTTCGAGCGTGGCGGTCGAACACAAGGCCGTTTCCTCCGTTCTGCGGTATGCGAGCCTCGTTTCCATCGCTGTTCCGTCCAAGCGGTTGGCTCCCACGCGTTCCGTTGCCTCCCGATGAACACGGCGCATTCCATTGCCTCCCCATGAACACGGCGCATTCCATTGCCTCCCCATGAACAAGGCGCATTCCGTTGCCTCCCCATGAACACGGCGCATTCCGTTGCCTCCCCATGAACACGAGCCCTCGCCCGTGCGTATCTTGCGACTAGGCGTTCGAGACCCGCTGTATGTACACATATGTGGCGTATTTTGTTTCTTGCACCACGGCGGCGTGCGTGCGTGTACATGCTACATGCGCACTCTACTACGACACGTCGCGCGCCTCTACTATGACACGTGCGCCTCTACATCGACCGGTATATACGTACCGTTCACGGCCAGGATGACAACGCTATATGCGCTTGACCAGGTGGGTCCCGGTATCGAGCACTTCCTTGCTGTAAAGATGTAGCTAGTGCGTCCCAGCGGTCGAGGGCAAATCGTTTTTGCCCAGCGCACTTCCTTGCGTGCGAAGGTGTAGCTGCTGGGTCCCAGCGATCGAGGCGAATCGTTTTTTGCGGGACGCACTTCTGCGTGCGAAAGGCGTATTCTTTGGGTCCCAGCAGTCGAGAAGCGAATCGTTTTTGCGGGACGCACTTCCTTGTGCGAAGGTGTAGCTGGTGGGTCCCAGCGGTCGGGAGCAAATCGTTTTTCGGACACAATTCCTTGCGTGCGAAGATGTAGCTAGTGGGTCCCAGCGGTCGGGGCGAATCGTTTTTTGGACGCACTTCCTTGCGTGCGAAGATGTAGCTCGTGGGTCCCGGCGATCGCAGGCGAATCATTTTTTTTGAAATCGGTGGCCCGTCCGGTGGGTCCTCATTGTCGGTGGAGGACTAATTATTTTTGGCGTAATAAGGAGGCACTTCCTTGCGGCTGCCGTGGACCCAGTATCGGCCTCTTCACGTCACGGTCCACGTCCGATGGAAGTCGTTCCTTGACCACGTTGACCACGCGGCGCCGAGAGCACCACTGCGGTGGGCGGCGGCAAAGGCCTAGGAAGGGGACGGCGTGGAGCCAGGGAAAACGGCGGTGGATGCACATGCGGAGAGAATGCGAGGTTCACTTGTTGGCTCTTGCTGCCGTCGCCCTGAGAATAACAGGGGTGTGGGTGAGTGGAGGATGGCACAGTCGGTGGTGGGAGTAGTAGAGGCGGTGAGTCCTCCGCGGCAACCACAACCGACCATGGGGAGGCGAGGAAGCGGTGCACGACCGGCGCTGCTTTGGGCGGTGGAGCAAGATGACGGAGGTTGAAGAAGCACGACGGCGTTGGATGGACATCGTATGGTCACTGCAGCTAGAATCGTTTATATTGACTAAGTTGACAAAGCCCTTGATACGTCAACTTAGTAGGCCATGTGTCGACTTCAAAGCGGTGCGCCCGGATGTCGGGGAGGAATCATTTTTTGGCGGGTGAAGCTAGAATATCCGAGATTGAAGAAGAAGCACGGCATCCGTTGGATGGACATCCAACGACCCACCGCTGCTAGAACCGTGTGTTGACTATAAGTTGACAAAGCCTTGCATCTGCGTCAACTCTGTTTTTTTAGGGACGCGTCAACTTAGTAAGGCGAAGTGTGTAGCGAGAGAACTTATAGCCCATTTGAGATTTGTAAGAATGTGTAGCCCATTTTTGAATTCTAATGGAATCTACTACAGCCCATTTACAGTTTGTTAAAAGTACAGCCCACTTCAACCAACCGTTCAAAACAGAATTCAATAAAATTTCCCACATTTTGATGGGATCGAATATTTTATCCCGAATTTCTAGTCAGATTAAATACAATTTCAATATAAATTTATATTACGTAAAATCAACGAAACATTGCGCTCGCAACAATTAATGAAATTAAAATTTTCAATATTCCAAAATAATATTTTATAAAGTAATCACTGTTTGGTGCATTTTTTATAGTTACTACCTAGTTTTATAATTACATCCCATTTATTATTTCTTAAAGCCCATTTTCTTGTCAAGCCTAATGCATCCCTCCTAGGAAAGATTTGCAGCCCAGTAGAGGAGAATAACAACTTGACCTTGCACAGGTATTCCTAAAAAAGTATAGCTGGGCTAGCCATTTTCAGCTTCAAAAAATTAATATCTGGGCTGGATATCGGCTGGGCTAGGCAGGCCACAACCCCGATTAATACCTGGCGATGTTTTCGTTGTTGTTCAGAGGAGAAAAATTAATATCTGGGGTAAACATCAAAAACTCTGCGGTGCTCACACCTCAAAAACACAAATCTGCTCAAGTTGCTTAGTCCCGGTATCGGCCGCTTCTTGTGCAATTCTCTAGTTTATTGACTTCTCCCTCCTTTCCGGTTTATAATGCTCAATTCAAAATCTCACCAATCAAGGTAGATGGCGAGTGGTGGAGTACTTTGTAGTTTTGCAAAAGCACCTAATTAATGCTCTTGTTATCCTCAAAAATTATGTTTATCAATGCATTAATTGCAATGCATGCATGCATAAAGTACATGCATTGGTCAATTTTCTCTTAATACTTGCATGCAACGATTTAATGCACCTTGGAATCTGAACATGTGATGGAAAAAAACCAAATTGAGCCTTATAAAATGGAAAAACTAAAATTTTGAGATAATCCCTATAAACCGAAAAGGAGGGAGTACATAGGTTGACAATGGTGTGGGACCGTGATGTCGGGAAACTAGGAGGAAGCAAAATAAATTATAGTTATATATATATATATATATATATATATATATATATATATATATATATATATATATATATATATATATATATATATATATATATATATATAAAATAAGGAGGCACTTGCGTGCGTGAGGCTATGGACCTGGTGGGTCCCCATTGTCATCCTATCCAAGTAAAGTCATCTCTCGCTCGCTTGCATCTTACGCCCGGCTTGATCGGCCCCGCCGCCCGCTTTCAGTGCAGGCGATTGCTCCGCCTTGAGCGACATAAGTGCCTTCCGTCCGTCCATCTCGCCGCACATTAATGATCAGCTTGTTGCCGAGGCGGCTACTCGGCGCCACCGTCCGTCCCTCCGCCCGCCCACAATTGCTATATAAAGCTGCTGCGCGGCCATAGCCGATCATCCGCATCCGTTCCCTTTCTCCTGTCCACACCACTACGCCCGCACCATGGCTTCCTCGCGCTCGGCGCTCTTGGAGACAGGCGACGATGGACCACAAGGAGATGGCAGCCATTGCTGCCGACCGGCTGGCGGCAGCCGGAGGGCGGCAACGTCCTAATGGAGAACATGGTAGTCGATGATCGGCGCCAACTCCCTCCTCCGCGCCATCCTCGCGGTGCATTGCACCATGACCATCGGTGAGGCCGTGCCCAATATATGGACAGGTGAGGCCGATGCGTGAGCAGCGATTCGGGGCGCGAGCCAGCGCCGCCTAACCACCATCTCCTCCGGGAGCACCTATAGGCGGGAGCACGCCATGAGGCGGGTGGAGCAGGGCGCTGCTCGACTCGTACCGCTCCGCCCGCAAGGGCCGCCTCGGCGTGGCGGTACCGCATGCGAGTGGCGGAGGCTTCTTGACGCGTACAAAGGCTAACAAAGAGGCGATAAGCGGGCGAAGCCTTTGTTGGCGAGACCGAGGGCGAGGCGAAGGACAAGGCCAGCTCCGGCGAGTCTCCGCTCATTGGCGTCGGCAGCCGCCTGCTCGCCGAGCCCATGGCGCCAACAACGAAGCAGAGGACACCGCCCGGCTCGGCCGAAGGCCCAGGCGCCCATAATGAGGCGAGGACACCGCCGCGGCTCGCGAGGCCCGCCCGCGAACAGCGAGCGCAAGGACATCGCCCGGCTCAGCAGAGGCCCCACCTGCCAGCAACGTGGGGAGGATTTCCTTGCTCGGTGGCGCCGCCCACCCGCAGCGAGAGAGGACATCGCTGGCTCGCATGAGCCCCGCCCGCTGCCAACAAGGCCGCGCCACACGTAAACGAGAAAAGTAGAACACGGTAGGTCGCCGCCGCTCGCTGGTCCAAGTAAGGCCACCGCTGCTACCCTCGGTTGAAACCAAGCTAAGCGGGTTGACCATTGACGGCGGTTAGCTTCTTGGCGGCGACGTGAGTCGGAGAGCTGCTGTTGGAGAAAAACGCTGCTTCTACTTAGCTGCTTTGGTGCGATTCACGCGCTACACTGCAGATTAAGTCACTGAAACTTCTGTTCGGCTCAGCCGAGACACGGTGGGTAACCGGTTAATTAATTATACCTCCGTAGCATCCCTTTTAGTTTTTTTTCGAAAGGAGGATGACCCCGGCCTCTGCATCAGGAGATGCATGCGACCTAAACACCTTTTAGTTGAAGAATGTATGAAATGTAATGAAATCCGGCATGTTTATATGAAATCCGACCGTGTATGAATGAATTTATTTTGATTAGTTAATTCTGTATCACGGCATTGGATGAACATGCAAAACAATACATACTAGCATTATTCGGGGTGATCACCACGTTTGCAGCAGTTTCACATGTACTCCTTCCGGTCCTTTCTAGTACGCATACAAGTTTTATGCTGCGGTCAAAGTATCTCTACTTTGACCAATCTTATACAAAAAGTATGCACTTTCACAATGTGCGAAGTAAAAGGAGCAGAAGGAGTACAAAGAGTTTGAGCAGCTTTTAGCGTTTACGTACATTGCAATCAAACACACAGGCACGGAAATTCATAGAGAACATTCAAAACAATCGATGATTATGCATCTCGGCGACTCACATGTCGGAGGCAATATTTACTTCACAACTAAAGAATAAAGAAAAAATTGATGCGGCATGCGGCAACAAAGGCGTCCCATTCAAAATATCAAGCGCATATCTTGCTAAAATCAATGAGCAAAATTTGACAAGGTTGTCCCATTCCAAAATATCAAATGCCTACGATTGTGGAATGGGCGGGGTTTCCATCAGTTCGGACATTGACATGGCACCTCGTGCTAAATAAACCAGCTGTTCTTTTTGTGCGGTTCCACCAAAATCAACCAAATTCGCGTGTAGCTTGTATGATTTAGCCCTTATATGTTGTAGCATGCTTGAACTTATGGGCACCTCCTTTCTTGTGGTGAAATGAATGATTGATGTATTCATGAACATTTTGTGCAGTTCCCATTGAAATCAAGTGAGCACCCTGTTTGCACAAATACAAAAAGTGATTAGTATAAAGCAAACTGTACTATGAATTGGCAGTTTCAACGAGGCACATACATGGTCCATGTAGAGCACACTTTTAGAAAAATGGAACTCACCGGAAAGAATCCTAGAACAACATTTTACTCACGCATCACAGCAAAAAATGGATATTTGTCGGTCCTTACGAGCTGAAGTTAGTTTGGTCTTGTGGGGAGTAATGTAACCATCCTTCAACTGCTCCTTCGATGAGAAGATAGGCAGGGCTTCTTCATCTGGCATAATCGGAACTAGTCACTTCACGTACTCCATATTCTTCTTGAGGAGGAACATGATCCTGTTTGCTCGAAAAAAAGGAAAGGAAATATTTAAAATAGCACGGATGAAGCACTTCTTAAGGACAATACCACTTTTTCATGGCGGTATCTAAACAGTAGCACAACACCAATAGAGATGACAAAGCTCAATCATATGGATGAAATCGGTGGGTGAGTACCAACATTTGTTAGGAGGCTGATTGTGTAGAGCATCTGAGATGAAGCACTTCCGGAACCATCATTTGCTATCTACGGGGTGGCCATGCTTACTATATACTCCTCGATTAGTTTAATGTTTCCAACATCTTCTTGTGCAGTTCCACTAAAATATATGGTATCTTCAAAGAAGATCCCTGTTTGCACAAGTAGAGATAATTACGTATGGCATCAAATCAGTGGCAAAACAATTGCTTGTTCCAGCCATAGCAATAAATTAAGATGCAAAACTATATCATTACTTGTGTCATCACAGTTCCAGTGCTTCATTACAGCACCGGGAGTTGATTTTTGTTTTTCTTCCGCTTGTTCTTCCCCTTCATCACTTGGTTCAATAACAGACAAGCTTCGCCTTCAATGTAAGATTTGGCATGTCAATTAGGGAGCAAAAGTATTGTACTAAACTTAATTTTACGATGAAAGTGGCAAAATACGAGGCCAGCAGTTGTGAAATATCCTTATCTTACCTCAATGGGATATTACGGTGCACATCTGATTGGAAGTCTTGTCTCCATTTGTGCAGTTCACTAAAATCAAGCAACATTATCATACAAGTAGCACAACATATGAAAGCACACTTGAGAATCATGTGAAAGAAGGCTAATCTTGACCTCTCATGATGCGAATTCAAACAACTCACAAGAAGAAGATCTGAACCAAATTCACCTTAGCGGATAGGAAGTAAGATCTCCTCTTGTGCAGTTCCACTAAGATCAAGCAATCAAGCAACATTGTCGGTGTGACATTTTGGTTGAACTGCACAAAACACTCTTAAAACAAATGTGTTTTGTGCGAGTGCAACAAAAGGTCACAATGGCAACAATTGAAATAGATAACCTGTTTACAGAGGTGCAAAGGAAACAATTAGTGGTCAATAACGGTGGATGACACGAAGCCAACAAAAGAAGCATCTACCTTATCTAAATGGGAAATAAAGCAAGGCGGTAGCATTTCTCAAGCGGTGGCATTGATTAATATTAACATAGAGATTATATTAACAATAAAATTAGTTAAACATGTAATTTGCTTTTAAGCGTGGCATTGCATCAATTTTCCAGTGGCATTATTAGAGGTGTTTGTTTACAAGGACATTTTGGTGTAGGGACTAAAAAAACTCCGTGTCGGTCACATCTAAACCAAACAGGAGGGACTTTTAGGGACTAAAAGTGGGCATTTGGGACTAGAAGAAAGACCCGAGGGAGTCTTTTGGGACTTTTCAATAGTTGCCACGCCACACATCGCACCTTGTTTCTATTAGTTCATTACTAGGGTAACATGGTCTTTTATCATGTCATTTAATAACCTCTAGTCCATGTTTAGTCCCTAGAACCAAGCAGGTAGGGACTAGGGAGTTTTAACCAAGCAGGGCCTTAGATTAACAACAGCTAATGAGTTGCAGGGGACGGTGGGCCTTTCCAGCACCATGTGCATCTACCGATGTCTTGTGGTCATGCAGATCTGTTGCAACAAAGAACAAACAACCAAGGAGCATATTT
The DNA here is from genome assembly GCA_021605205.1 of Aegilops longissima. Lineage (NCBI taxonomy): Eukaryota > Viridiplantae > Streptophyta > Magnoliopsida > Poales > Poaceae > Aegilops > Aegilops longissima. The sequence continues at coordinate 55,507 of JAHIAM010004839.1, forward strand.
GTGTTGGTCCCAGTTTTGTTATCTTTAGACACCTTTCCCTATGTGGCGCAACAAATCTAGTCTGCTCAAACTCTGACCTTGTCCCTTCCTTTCCTTTTTGAACTAGTACTTTCGCCCCTTCCTTTCCTCTTTGAACCACGTCCTAGATTTATGCGATACAACTTTCCCCACTACTTTCCCCCATTCCTTTCCTCTTTGAACCACGTCCTAGATTCATGCTATACAACTTTCCCCCTTCATTTCCTCTTTGAACCACGTCCTAGATTCATGCTATATACAACTTTTCCCACTACTTTCCCCCACTCCTTTCCTCTTTGAACCACGTCCTAGATTCATGGTATACATGCAGCTAGAGCAATGCATGTGGAGTAAGTAAAATATACCTTAAGGTTCTTGGGGCGTGGTTCGTTGGGCGCAGGGGACGAATGCGAAGAAGAAGGGGTCGGAGGCCCTCCCGCACCGCTTGTTGGGTGGAAAGTGAACAACAGCGCCCGGTGAGTGGATTCCCTCCTCGCGCTGATCGGGCAACAGCGTTAAGCCTCCTTCCCTTCCGGACAGACGGATCCTGCCGGCTCTTTGAGCAGCGATGAGGGAGAGAGAGAATAGAAGTCTTGTTTAGATCGGAGAGGCGAGAGTGTGAAGAGAAACTAAGCGCCGAGGCTCGGCGGGAGAGGCGAGAGAGTGTGAAGAGAGCAACTTCAAGCGCCGAGGCTCCGGTGTGTATATATATCTTGGAGAGAGTGTGAAGCGTGCAAACCCTAGAAAACATTTGACAGTCAAAGAATCCTCTGGCAAAAATTATGCTCAAGTGTAGTTATCGAACCGAGACCTCAAGTTTGATGGCGAGCAGGCTAACCAGCTACACAACCCTCCGTTATGTTCAGCGAGAGGAAAATAACCTTTATACATTCCTGCATTAGTGTGACGGACATGCCGTGTTTTTTTGTGTGTGTGGGAGTCATTAGGATTTCAATCATAATCGTGTCATGTGGCTTTGGTGGTAAGACTATCCACGTTGGTGTAGAAATAATGCAGCCTTAGTCACCTTACCTCTCTCTCCATGTAGTGCGTTGGGTCCCACCGGTCGGAGGGTGAAACAAACAAATTAATAAGAAAAATTAAAAGCGCCATGGTGTATCTTACTACCTCACATCTACGCTCTTGCTAGGAACACTGTCCAATTGATCCCTCGTTAGCTCACGTACTATTTTAAGTGAATCCTTATTATAACATGCACACAAATTTTGGGCACTTGTATTCGACTTAAGTTAGTGTGCCACTTGTATCTAAATATACTTACTACTCCCTCCGTCTAGGTGTAATAAGTCACGTTAGAAGGTGCAGCAGGACCAAGGTGCGTGTGTGTGTTTAACAGCATGTGTGTGTTAGAGAATCTGACAGATCGACCTACTCCTACAGAGATATGGTGTGTAGTGTGCGATTTTAGCGAGTGGTGCATCCTCTCGTTTTGAGCGTGTCCGGTAGGGACATCTTGGACAGCTGCCGCCGCTCGACCAGCTGGCCCACCCAAAGCCCCTCCATGCAGCAGCCTTCTTCCCAGCACGGTCAGCACGCTCCAAAGAATCGGTGTGCATTCATGCACAGGCAAAGGGACCGCGACCTCTCTTTGGCGCAAGAGTGATGGTTGCTTCGTCCGTCCAACTTCTTCTTTGGGTCTATGTGATTTGTGACTCATTGGTCTTTATTCTTGAGGTGGTAGGACTGCTTTGGATGTCCCACGCTTTAGGCGAAAGGAGGTAGTAGATTACAATTTTCTCCATTCTTACAGCGGAGTGCAAGAGCAGTGAAAACACGAGGCTCGGTGATTACATGGCCCACCTCACACTATCACCATGCGACACCTAACTCTTTACATAGTACTCCTCCGTTCCTAAATATTACTAGATGAGTCCCAGCGTTGCCGCGGAACAACAGTATATCTCTGCGCCAAAATTATCGATTTCATAGAACTAAAAAATCTATAACCGCATGACAAATGTGGTAGCCAAACTAAATAAACTCCATCATCATTTAGATCATCCCACGTAAGGAAAAAAGATCAGCCAACTCCTCTTGCATAATGGGATTATATTTTTCTTTTGACATGTTAATGGGACTTAAAAGCTCACTTACATGCATGCTACCGGTGCATGCTTGCATGCGAACATGTTGATGTGATTTAAAACCCACTCACATGCATGTGCCATGGTATTTCTGCATGCTTGCATGTGGCTTAGTCTTGAGCCTCTCAGCGTCTAGATCGGGGCGGCTATTATGACTGATTTACTTCATCTAATGGCTCGTCAATTTTGATGATGTGGCTCAAGGAGAGGATAGAGAATTCCTAGTAGTGGGGGCTAGCTATTACTAGTAGATAAGTCTTTGTAGAGATTCCACTAGGTGAACTACATACGAAACAAAATGAATGAATCTACACTTAAAATGCATCTATATACATCCGCATGTGGTTAATGGTGAAATCTCTACAAAGACTTATATTTAGGAATGGAGGAAGTACTAGTATAGTACTAGTGCGTCTTAATAATTTATCAGCGAGATAAATTTGTACAATGCTATGAAGCTTCCAGCTCTGTTACATGTATCTTGCGTCCAAGGTTGCCCGTTGCAACATTTCATCAAATACAAAGGAGACTAACATGCATGCTATTGCATCTCAATGATTGAGAGATCATAGCAAATATACTCCTCCGTTCCAAAATAAGTGTCTCAACTTTGTGCAAACTTTAGTACAAAGTTGTACTACTACTAAAGTTGACACTTATTTTGGAGCAGAAGCAACAAAAAAAAAGCGATCCATGCAGTCCCTAGCCCTTGAACCGTGAACCACGACCGGGCTTCAATTTCTTTGCAGCGTTCGAGCTTCCTAATAAATGAAGTTTGCAACCTTTTGACCATCGGATCATTTTGTGCAGTTTCACCAAAATCGAGATGAGCATCCTGTGGCAAAGAAATTGAAGAAGCGTGATTAGAATAAGATTACTAGGACTAGTTGATGAGACATAAACTCATCACAAATCTGATGCGTAGAAGCCGGTAGAGGTATCGGTATGTGCGGGGCAAAGAAGTAGAGAAATATCCACAGGGAGTGATGTGGGCAGCTGGAGAAGTGGTGCAAGCCGGCTGTAAAGGGAGTTGTACACGAGGGGCGTAGCTCAACCTTGAGGAGGCGGCGGGGAGGCGGCAGCTGCCACGTCGCGGCGGTGAGCAAGGGACGAAGGCAACCTCACCGGCTTTGTGAGAGAAGAACGCGGGACCCCTGATCGGGGCGTGCCGACAGTGGGTTTTTGCCGTCGGCGATGGCCACCGCATCTACACTAAGCATCCACCCCTTCCCAAGCGGGCGTGATCCGCCGGGATGTTAGAGATGTGGCCCAGATCGTTTTGTGCGAGAGAGTGTGAAGAGAGCAACCTGACAAGCAACCGTGTAGGCTGGCCCGTCGACTATGTATATAGTGGAAGCGGTTTCCTTTTCTCTCCATATGAACCTATCATATTGCGTATGTGCCCTTGAAGAAAAAAAAATTATTTATAAATGGCGGCACCTACTACTCGTTCTCCTATAACCTTGCGCTTGGCATCTCCAAATATTAACCTTGCGATTGGCTCTTAGCCTCTTGAAATCGAGCAATAATGGTAGTGCAGTATATATCGTTACGCTATATGAGACCGAATGAATGCTGCCGTCCACCACGTGGGGGAGTCGGGCGGGAGAGTGCTACTACATACGGAGCAAAATGGTGAATGTACACTCTAAAATACGTCTATATACATCGAGTGTTTGGAGTATGTACTAGTAGTTCATATTGAAATCTACTAAAGGACATATATATTCCAAACAATATGATATAATCTCTATAACCAAGGTAGTAGGGGCGAGGAGTAAGCGGAGGAGTAGTAAATTTTTCTCCTCGTCCTGAGCCACGCCCAGCGCATGGGCGAGGGAAGCAAGCTTCACCTCATCCTGCGAGCCACCGCGCCCGTGGGCGGAGGAGGCAGCGTGCTAAGCAAGCTTCTCCTCGTTCTGCGAGTTGATGGGACACATCAAAAGTACTCCGGTGTATAGAGCCTTGCCTCTAGGTAGGCCCCATGGTTTGCCTCTTTTTAATTTAACATAGCGCGTCAAGTCACAATTTGTTTGTTCACCCGTGGTAGATGATCCTCCCTCCACCAAGTGGACAACTAGTACGTGCCAAATTACCACGTGGGCTGCCTTTTCGTCTGAAATAGGCTCCACCGTGTACCAGCGGGTGTGGTTGGGAAAGAGGCAGAATCGTCGTGCCGTGCATGCACCTCTTCTCTTCGTGCACGTCCCCCACCTACGTGGGTGTGTGAGAGAGATACAAACCGCGTTCGTGAGTGTTTTTGTTTTGTGGTGGGGGTGGGGGTGGGGTGGGGGTTGATTTAAGTGAATTATTTGTGGGAATATGTGTCGATGACATCTCAAAATTTTGCATGCAATGTGTGTGAAATGGAGCCTATCCATATCATACATAGAGGTCGGGCAATCCACGAGAAGAGAGGGAGGGTCATAGCTATCGATAGAGTCGAAGAGAGGATCAAGTGGGTGGGTGCGAGATCGATGAAGA
>JAHIAM010004840.1:0-106465 GCA_021605205.1 Aegilops longissima
AGCGTCTCTCTAGTGTTGTGCAACAAGAGCATTCTGGTGTATTCCACATTTTGGCTCATCCTTGGTTTGCATAACCCCATATTATCTATTTGCGTGTGTGTTTCCGTGTACCATATCTTGCTATTGGTCTACTTGTTGCATTTGCAAATTTGTGAATCATTTTCAACTTTATTGAGTCTCACTTACAATTGCATCAAATTTTGTGCCACCATCCTAACGAGCTCCACCATAAGCTTTTATTTGTGTAGGTGTGAGAACCGACAAGAATCGGTACCAAGAGTGCTATTTCATTGTCCGCATTTGAGTGAACTTGATTCATTTTCAACATCGGTCAAAGGTACATTGGTATAAGTTCTTTTCCGTTCTACCACTCACATCTTGCTTGGAATGATGGATAGGCCAAGTTCTTCTACCAACCCACTCTTCATCGAGCAAGGCGGCGACATGTCCTCATCGTCACCAAGAGCCACCTCTTTGGTGCTGTGAGCGTTACACCAAGAACAACAAGCAATGGCGACCGCGCCGACAACCTCGCCACCGACTTGCGACTCTCCGAGCAGCGTACAAGAGACTACGCCGACAACAAGTTCGAGGCTCACAAGGAAGAGAATGATGCAAGAATGGGCGAGATCCAGCGTTGATGAAAGCGGCATCATTCCACTTCTTCATCATCAAGGCGGAGACCGCTCGAGTCGACATTCGGCGACACCTTCTCGACTCAAGTACACCATCATCGAACACTCTTGACGAGCAGCAGCGCCAAGACCGTCATGCATCTCGCAACCGCTACATGACAAGCATTCACAAGAGCAAGTTGATGATCAAGTTCCTCGTCCTCAATCAAACCAAGAGGCTTTTGCTCAAGCTCAAAGCGACAACGTCTTAAATGCGCCAACAAGAGGAAGAAAGAACGCGTCGTCACCAAGGCGAACAAGGCGCCAAGGCTCAAGCGTCTTCAACAACAACAACGTGAAGCGCAAGCTCTTGAGGCATAGCGTGCCCTTCAAGAATCAAGTAGAGCCTCCGCCAACCGCAATCATGAGCAGGCGCAATCAAGAGGAAGCCCTTGAGAAGAAATCCAAGAGAGGAACTACCAACCTCATGTACAGCGTCAAGTTCCTCAAGCTCCTCCACAAGCTCGTCAAGCTCCACCTCAACCTCAAGTTCAACAAGAGCAAGTTGATCATGGTCTTCCTCGCGCCAAGAGCAACATGAAGATGAGTACAATCCACGTCAAGGGCGTCATCATCAACATCGCCAACAACACAATGAAAACAGCGCTTCTGACAAGCTAAAATTCACCATGCCCAAGTTCAATGGAAGCAATGACCCGAAGACTACCTCTCATGGGCATTGAAGGTTGACAAAATCTTCCGTTTGCACAACTACGATGAAGCGAAGAAAATCGCTATGGCATCACTTGAGTTCCAAGATTATGTGCTCATATGGTGGGAACAAATCATTGGCTGACGACAAGCAAGAGGTGAACCTCAATCACCACTTGGGCTCAAATGAAGGATGTCATGCGAGCACGTTTTGTGCCAACCTACTACAACGCGACCTCTTCAAGAAACTCCAACTACTCAAGCAAGGAACAAAGAGCGTTGAAGAATACTACAAGGAGATGGAGATAGCCATGATTGAGCCAATGTCAAGGAAGATGATGAGCAAACTATGGCACGTTTCTTGAATGGACTCAATCATCCCATCAAGAAGATCGCCGACTTCCAACCATACTCATCCCTCATTGAGCTCGTGCATCAAGCTACAAAGGCGGGCGCCAAGTGCAAGATGACTTCAAATGCGCCAAGTACTCATCCAAGACCTCTGACTTCTCCAACAACCAAGCTTCAACGACTCCTCCAACATCTACACCAACCAAGCTTTCTTCAAGAAAGCAGCGACAAGTCAAGTTACAAGAAGACATCGACAAGTTCAAGTCGTCCTCCTCCTACTACAAGCAACCTCAAGCCGCGTGCTTCATCCTCTACTCCGACCGATGAGACCATCAAGACAAGCTCCTTCAAGTGTTTCACTTGCGGCGGCCGAGCCACAAGTCATCTGAATGCACCAACAAGCGCACCATGATCCTCAGCAGCGATGGCACATATGACTCCATGAGTGAAGAGGAAATGGAAGCCCTTGAGCAAGTGGCCATGCACCGGCAAGTGAATGAAGATGAAGATGATCAAGTCTTTTGTGATGAGGATTGAGCCCGCTCTCGTTGTCTCCAAGGTCTTGACTCTTCAACATCAACAAGAAGAAGACCAGCGATGCCACATCTTCCACACAAAAGCCGGCATCAATGGGCGGTCCATCAAGGTCATCATCGATGGAGGTAGTTGCCACAACTTGGCAAGTGAAGAACTATGCTCCAAACTACAATTGGTCGAGAGGAAGCACCCACACCCTACAAGGTTCAATGGCTAAGTGACTCGGCACTATCTGAGTCGAGCATACGGTCCAAGTCTCCTTCAAAATTGGTGCTTATGAAGACACTTTGGAGTGTGATGTGGTCCCAATGACCGTTTGCCACCTCCTTCTTGGTCGACCATGGCAATTCGACCGTGGTGTCATCCACAATGGGCGAACCAATCACTATAGCTTCAAGATGAAAGGGAAGGAGTATGTGCTCGACCTATGTCTCCTAGTCAAGTGATAGCCGACAAACAAGCCACCCATCATAGAGAAAAGAGTGAGAAAGTGATCCACCCAAAAGTGAGTGAGAGCCACAAGCCAAATTTGAGCGACTCTTAGCCTAGAGAAAAACCTCATTCTATTTGCCACCAAAAGTGAGATGAGAGAAGTGTGTGAGAACCCATCAGTGTGATGCACTTTGTCCTTGTGTGCAAGGATGGAGAACCAAAACTAACACCATTCACGAGCTACCTTTGGTGTTTCAATCTCTTTTGCAGGAATTTCAAGATGTTTTCCCGATGAGCTACCTCGGGTCTACCTCCTCTTGAGGCATTGAGCATCGAATCGACCTCATCCCGGGCGCCTCTACCAAACAAAGCTCCATACCGAGTCAATCCGGAAGAAACCAAGGAGATTCAGCGGCAAGTACAACAACTCATCGACAGCGGTCATATGCGTGAAAGCCTAAGCCCTTGTGCCGTTCGGTTATTCTTGTGCCTAAGCCCGATGGAAGTTTTCGCTTGTGTTCGATTGTAGACCTATCAATGCTATTACCGTTCGATATAGGCATCCCATTCCTCGCTTAGATGACATGCTTGATGAACTTAGTGGAGCCAACTTTTCTCAAAATTGATCTTAAAAGTGGCTATTATCAAATCCGCATACAAGAGGGTGATGAATGGAAAACTGCTTTCAAAACCAAATTTGGTTTATATGAGTGGTTAGTGATGCCTATGGGTCTTCGGAAGCTCCGGTACTTTTGTCGTCTTATGCATCATGTGCCGTCCTTATATTGGAGTCTTTGTTGTGGTTTACTTTGATGATATTCTTGTGTTTAGCAAAACCATGAAAGAGCACATCAATCATGTAAAATCTGATGAGGACATCAATACCATTGTTACACCCCAGCCCCTCTTGCTACATATCTTGGACCAATTACTAGAGCTCGCATGCGCCAATTAAATTATCGGTACTTTCGTTTCTTGGTAATGATTCTAATGTTCATGAGAATATGATGCTGCCTAAATTGGATACATTTGTTTTGCTTACAAATGAAGGCCCTAGCTTGGAGAAGGATGGACATTGGAGCAAGAACAAGCATGGAGATAATGCCATGCATAAGGGAACAAACGGAGTTACAAGTGATGATTTCAGGACTTTGAAGCCACCATAATGGGTGCATGAAGCCTTGGACGAAATATACAAGATGCTACTTCATAAATGTCGTCCGAGGCTATTCTAGGTGCTGCGTCACCTTATTATTGGCCAGGCCCATGTAATTTCGAAATACTTAAGTATAGGCTGTTTTTAGAGTCCGTATGTGTGGGGAAACAAGAGTTAGGGTTGATTTGGACCCCTCCACCAAGGGCCACGAAATTCCCCCTCTTCCTCCATATATACAGCCCTTAGGGCACCGTTTAGACCTTAGGTTTTGTTTAGATTAAAAGTTCGCCATAGCTGCAACTTGGCGTGCCGTTTGTGTTCAACGACCGGACAAAGCGTCACAGAACCCCACCTTGATCAATAAAGCTTTCATCTTATATTCGCAATATCCAGATTGCAATCTCAGTTTCTTGCTTGTTCTTCGTTTGCTCGCGGAAGCAGGCCCTCGTGGTCAGGTTGATCGTGCTCGGCGTGGTCAATAACCCTCGGAAGTTGGTTTAGCGATTGCTAAAGCGCGACGTCGCCGCGTTCGTGGTCGGATCGTCAAAGTCGACTCCACGAAGCGATAGCCACCATCTCATCGAAACATCGGGACACCTTTGCCTCTATCAAGTGGTATCAGATTTCCAGGTTGCTCGGTGAGATTTTCCGGTTTTCGTAGTTTAGATCGAGTCATTCTTCATACCTATTGTCCACGAAAAAGCCACAAAAAAAATTAGGGTTAGTTCATCATATCCGAACCAATCGAGCCTTTGCATAATCTTTTTAGGGTTTTGCTTTGTTGAATTTGCGGTTGCATCGTCGTGTCAAGTTCTGGTCTTAGAGTCTAGTCTTTTAGAGTTTGAGTTACGGTCATAAGTTGTCACGCTTATTTGCACCATCATCATCGCCTTGCCATCTACCACCATTGCTTTTCGCCACCGCTCTGAATCCGTATCCATATACCACCACCAATCCGTATCCATATACCACCACGCTACCATATACCACCACATTGTCATATACCACCACCATATATCCACCACCAATCGAGTTTTTCTCATATTAGGTTTGTTTTGAGATCCATCTAGTTTCGATTCGTGTTTCCTTGCGGAGTAGGTTTAAAAAAAAAAAAAAAAAAAGTCTGAAACCACCCTCCGTTTAGGCCCAAAATTTTCAAAAGCGTACTTGTCAAAAATTTTACGGCTATCCTATTTTAGGTGTTTCTAAGTGGATTGAGGCGATCGCCGTTATAGAAAGTTTTTTGACCCGTTTCGTTTTTGGGTCGGGCGGTCAAAAAAAAAAATTTTGGTCGAAAAAATTTCGTGCCCATCTGTCGGTTTGACACAGGAAGAGTTTTGAGACACTCGCCATTATAGTGATTTTTCGCAAAAAAAAAAAAAAAAAAAGCGCAAAAAAAAAAAAAAGCAAAAAAAAAAAAAAAAAAAAAAAAATTCAGTGTGCTTTTCCGTTGTTTCCGTGCAGCGCCGTGATTTTGTTAGTGTTCTAGGCTCGCGTCTCTATGCGGTCTAGCCTAGGACCCGACCTGATCACCGTCGTTGGCGTTTATTCAACTTTGCATCTCTGAATTGATTATTCTGACCCTTTTGCTACCATATTATAAGCCTTCCAGCTCCACATACATCTACATCGTGCGTTTGACTCTCCACAGTAATCGCTCTATCAAGCTTTGAGAGTTTTGACTACATCGGTTGCGATCACGCTTTCTTCTTTGGTAGGCTGGTAAGAATTTGAGATTTGCTTGCGGTTGTGGTATCCACCACACCACCACCACCACTTCCTAGTAGTCTGTCGAATCATATTCTTGTGTGTTTCTATTCTGCTAACCATGGCAGGATCACAAGCCAGCGAGGCTGGTTGGGAGAACATGACAAACAAAGCGCTACATGATAAGTTTCAACAAATGATGAGTGGGCAGGTGGACGATGTGCTAAATAGATTTGAAGAGGCCATGGAGAAGATAGATGGCATTGAGAAGGCGTTGAAACAAAGCTCGATAACAAGTTTAATGAATTGCTCGCGCGTCTACCACCACCACCACCGGCTGCACCTACGCACCTCTACTACAACAACACGGACTACCTCCACATGTGAAACAGCCCTCCATGAGCTTCCGTGTCCCTCTTGACTGGCCAAGCTCTTTGGTCTTCTTTGTTGATATACATGGCTCCTGCTGCTGCGGTGGGGAGGATGATTATGTGAGCTTACGAGGATGAGGTTGATCAACATCGAACTCGTGCAACCACCAGCACCACAACCACCGGTCGTCCACATGCAAATAATGGCAATGTTGGGCTCCCCTTGAGTGCGAGATCATGACCATCTCCTAAACTGAAATTGAATATTCCACCATTTGAGGTAGATATGTTCTGATATATATCTTACTTGGGAATTAGAAACTGAACAACGATTTACATGTTTACAATATCACGAGGAGAGGCGTGTTCTGCTGCTGTTTGTGCTTTCACTAGCTTTGCATGTGTTTGGTGGTGCGAACATTGTAGATTATATCTGTTCCAGCTACTTGGGCTGCTTTGAAAACTGCTATGCGTACTCGTTGGGTTCCACCATATTATCAGCGTGAATTACTTCAAAAATTGCAGCGCTTAAGACAAGGAAAAAATTCGGTGAAGAATATTATCGGGAATTACAAACTGGCTTGATTAGATGTGGTATTGTTGAGGAGAATGAAGCTATGCTTGCACGTTTTACGGGTGGATTAAATAGAGATTCAGACCATTCTAGACTACAAGGATTATAATAATATCACTCGATTATTCCATCTTGCTTGTAAAGCTGAGCGTGAAGTCTTGAGGATCGGCAGGCGTTGGCGGCGGACTAACTTTTCTGCAGGTCGACCTTCATCATGGACACCACGTGCATCATCTACTTCCACGTTCTACTACACGGCACCTCCGTGGCTGCCACCTCAACCGTGATACAAGAAAGCAGGCACAACCACCACTATCGCCAAGAGCACACTGCTTTGGGCCTACAGAGCTCTTCTTCTTCCATGGCGTCAGCAGGGCACACAAGTGATATTATTTGTCGTCGTTGTAAGGAAGAGGACATTTTTGAGAGAATGCCAATCTCAGCGTGTGATGATTGCTCTTGAGGATGGTGGGTATGAGTCGCTAGTGACTATGATGAAGAGACTTTGGCTCTTATTACACATGAAGAACACGGTGGAGATGATTACGATCTTGAGGCGCAATACATGGCTCTTTGAAGATCTTGACAGGTATGAATGTTTAGTTGCTCAACGTGTTTTGAGTGTGCAGGTTACACAAGCTGAGCAAAATCAGAGGCATAACTTGTTCCATACAAAGGGAGTTGTGAAGGAGCGTTCTATTAGCGTCATCATAGATGGAGGAGCTGCAACAACTTGGCTAGCATGGATATGGTGGAAGCTTTCTCTCACCACAAGACCACATCCACATCCTTACTACATCCAATGGTTCAACAACAGCGGCAAGGTTAAGGTAACACGTCTTTGTTAGTGTGCATTTTAGTATCTCTACATATGCTGATTATGTTGATTGTGATGTGGTACCTATGCAAGCATGTTCCTTATTACTTGGTAGACCATGGCAATTTGATAAAATTCTGTACACCATGGTAGAAACAATCAGTATACTCTTGTTCACAAGGATAAAAATATTACTTTGCTTCCTATGACTCTGATTCCATTTTGAAAGATGATATTAATAGAGCTAATAAAGCAAAACAGGAGAAAATAAGAGTGAAAATCAGATTGTGGCAAAAGAATTTGAGCAACAAATGAAGCCTAATAATAAACCATCTAATGTTGCTTCGAAATTAAACTGAAAAGTGCATGTTTATTTGCCACCAAATCTGATATTGATGAGCTAGATTCTAGCAAATCTGTTTGCTATGCTTTTGTGTGCAAAGAGGCATTATTTTCATTCGAGGGCGTGCCTTCCTCTTTGCCCCTGCTGTCACTAACATTTTGCGGGGAGTTAGTTGATGTCTTCCCACAAGGCGTGCCACAGGATTACCACCTATTAGAGGATTGAGCATCAAATTGACTTAATTCCGGTGCATCGCTACCAACCGCGCACCATACCGTACCAATCCGGAGGAGGCGAAGGAGATTATCGTCAAATACAGGAGCTGCTCGACAAAGGTTATATCTGCGAATCTCTTAGTCCTTGTCTGTTCCTATTATACTAGTGCCTAAAAAGGATGGTGCGTCGGCGTATGTGTGTTGATTGTAGAGGCATTAATAATATTACTATTAGTTATCGTCATCCTATTCCTAGGCTAGATGATATGCTTGATGAATTAAGTGGCTCTACAATATTCTCCAAAGTTGATTTGCGTAGTGGATACCATCAAATTCGTATGAAATTGGGAGATGAATGGAAAACAGCATTTAAAACTAAGTTTGGATTATATGAGTGGTTAGTCATGCCTTTTGGGTTAACTAATGCACCTAGTACTTTCATGAGATTAATGAGCGAAGTTTCGTGCTTTCATTGGACGATTTGTGGTAGTTTACTTTGATGATATACTGATTTATAGCAAATCTTTGGAAGAACATTTGGAACATTCGTGCTGTTTTAATGCTCTCGTGATGCGTTTGTTTGGTAACCTTGGGAAGTGCACCTTTTGCACCGACCGAGTATCTTTTCTTGGCTATGTTGTTACTCCACGAGGGAATTGAAGTTGATAAAGCCAAGATTGAAGCTATTGAGAGTTGGCGCAGCCAAAGCAGTCACACAAGTGAGGAGTTTTCTTGGACTCGCTGGTTTCTATAGGCGTTTTGTGAGAGACTTTAGCACCATTGCTGCACCTCTCAATGAGCTTACAAAGAAGGATGTGCCTTTTGTTTGGGGTACCGCTTTGGGAAGAAGCCTTCACGGTATTGAAAGATAAGTTGACACATGCTCCTTTACTCCAACTTCGACTTTAATAAGACTTTTGAGCTTGAATGTGATGCTAGTGGAATTGGATTAGGAGGTGTGTTATTACAAGATAGCAAACCTGTTGCATACTTTTACGAAAAATTGAGTGGGCCTAGTCTGAACTATTCTACTTATGACAAAGAATTATATGCTCTTGTTAGGACTTTAGAGACATGGCAACATTATTTATGGCCCAAAGAATTTGTTATACATTCGATCATGAATCTTTGAAACATATTAAAAGTCAAGCTAAACTGAATCGTAGACATGCTAAATGGGTTGAATTCATTGAGACTTTCCCTTATGTCATTAAACACAAGAAGGGTAAAGAAAATGTTATTCTTGATGCTTTGTCTCGTCGATATACTATGCTTTCACAACTTGACTTCAAAATATTTGGTTTGGAGACCATCAAAGATCAATATGTGCATGATGCTGATTTTAAAGATGTAATGCAGAATTGTAAAGAGGAAGAACATGGAACAAGTTCGTTATTAATGATGGTTTTGTGTTCGTGCTAACAAGCTATGCATTCCTGCTAGCTCTGTTAGTCTTTTGTTGTTGCGGGAGGCGCATGGAGGAGGATTAATGGGACACTTTGGCGTGAAGAAGGCGGAGGATATACTTGCTACACATTTCTTTTGGCCAAAGATGAGGCGGGATGTTGGCGTTTTGTTGCTCGCTGCACTACATGTCAAAAAGCTAAGTCACGACTCAATCCTCATGGTTTATATATGCCTTTGCACTGTGCCTAGTGTTCCTTGGGAGGATATATCTATGGACTTTGTTTTAGGTTTACCTCGAACAAAGAAGGGAGGATAGCATATTTGTTGTCGTGGATAGATTCTCGAAAATGGCACACTTTATACCATGTCATAAAAGCGATGATCTTTGTTAATGTTGCTGATTTGTTCTTTCGTGAAATTATTAAGCTTGCATGGTGTGCCAAATACTATTGTTTCAGATCGTGATACTAAATTTCTTAGCCACTTTTGGAGATGTTTATGGGCTAAGTTGGGGACTAAACTGCTTTTAGTACTACTTGTCACCCCAAACTGATGGACAAACTGAAGTAGTCAATAGAACATTGTCTACTATGCTTAGGGCTGTTTTGAAGAATAATAAGAAAATGTGGGAAGAATGCTTGCCTCATATTGAATTTGCTTATAATCGTTCATTGCATTCTACTACTAAGATGTGCCCTTTTGAAATTGTGTATGGCTTCCTACCTCGTGCACCTATTGATTTGTTGCCTCTTCCATCTTGGAGAAGGTTAATTTTGATGCTAAAGAACGTGCTGAATTGATTTTAAAATGCATGAGATAACTAAGGAAAACATTGAGCGTATGAATGCTAAATATAAACTTCTTTGGAGATAAGGGTAGAAAACATGTTGTCTTTGCACTGGAGATCTTGTTTGGTTACATTTGCGTGAGATAGGTTTCCTAATTTGCGCAAATCAAAGCTAATACCACGTCTTGATGGTCCATTTAAGGTGTTAGAAAATAAATGATAATGCATATAAACTTGAGCTGCTGCAGATTTTGGGGTTAGTCCACTTTTAACATTGCAGATTTGAAGCCTTATTTGGGTGAGGAATATGAGCTTCCGTCGAGGGCGACTTCATTTCAAGAAGGGAGGATGATGAGGACATCAATACCATTGTTACACCCACAGCCCCTCTTGCTACATATCTTGGACCAATTACTAGAGCTCATGCGCCAATTAAATTATCGGTACTTTCGTTTCTTGGTAATGATTCTAATGTTCATGAGAATATGATGCTGCCTAAATTGGATACATTTGTTTTGCTTACAAATGAAGGCCCTAGCTTGGAGAAGGATGGACATTGGAGCAAGAACAAGCATGGAGATAATGCCATGCGCAAAGGGAACAAACGGAGTTACAAGTGATGATTTCAGGACTTTGAAGCCACCATAATGGGTGCATGAAGCCTTGGACGAAATATACAAGATGCTACTTCATAAATGTCGTCCGAGGCTATTCTAGGTGCTCGTCACCTTATTATTGGGCCAGGCCCATGTAATTTCGAAATACTTAAGTATAGGCTGTTTTTAGAGTCCGTATGTGTGGGGAAACAAGAGTTAGGGTTGATTTGGACCCCTCCACCAAGGGCCACGAAATTCCCCCTCTTCCTCCATATATACAGCCCTTAGGGCACCGTTTAGACCTTAGGTTTTGTTTAGATTAAAAGTTAGCCATAGCTGCAACCGGCGTGCCGTTTGTGTTCAACGACCGGACAAAGCGTCACAGAACCCCACCTTGATCAATAAAGCTTTCATCTTATATTCGCAATATCCAGATTGCAATCTCAGTTTCTTGCTTGTTCTTCGTTTGCTCGCGGAAGCAGGCCCTCGTGGTCGAGTTGATCGTGCTCGGCGTGGTCAATAACCCTCGGAAGTTGGTTTAGCGATTGCTAAAGGCGCGACGTCTCGCTACGATCGTGGTCGGATCGTCAAAGTCGACTCCCACGAAGCGATAGCCACCATCTCATCGAAACATCGGGACACCTTTGCCTCTATCATGAGTTGAATGTTATTGGTTTTGAGCATATAAAAGACTTGTATGAGCATGATCCATCTTTTGCTTCTCCTTATGCTAAGTGTTTGGCGCATCGTCTTGGGAACAATATTACATCAAGGATGGTTACCTTATGAGAGCTAACAAACTTTGCATTCCGAGTCTTCTCTTCGTTTGCTCCTTTTGCAAGAGGCTCATGGAGGCGGCCTCATGGGACACTTTGAATGGCGACAAGACATTAGCCGCACTCTCCAACAACTACTTTTGGCCCAAGATGTTCATGACGTCTCACGCTTCATCAACCGATGCTACACATGTCATCGCAAAGCTAAGTCTAAAGCTCAATCTCATGGTCTTTACATGCCTCTTCCTATTCCATATCAACCATGGGAAGACATTAGTATGGATTTTGTACTTGGTTTGCCTAGGACTCAAAATGGCAAGGATTCCGTCTTTGTTGTTGTGGATAGATTTTCTAAAATGGCACATTTCATTCCTTGCAACAAGATGAGCGATGCTTCACATGTTGCAAATCTCTTTTGTAGGGAAATCTTGCGACTCCATGGCGTACCAAAGACAATCGTCTCCGATCGTGGCGTCAAGTTCTTGAGTTACTTTTGGAAGACCCTATGTGCCAAGCTCGGAATCAAGCTCTTGTTCTCCTCGGCATACCATCCTCAAACCGGCGGCCAAGCGGAGGTGACGAACCGCACACTATCCACTCTACCGTGTCTTGATCAAGAAGAACATCAAGGAGTGGGAAGCATGTCTACCCATCGCTTGATCGCCTACAATCGTGCAAGACATTCAACTACCGGCAAGTCCCCCTTGAGGTCGTCTACGGTTTCAACCCGTTGTCCCCATTGGACATTCTACCACTTCCTCTCCAAGGCGCACCAACATGGATGCAAGTGAGCAGAGCAAGCTACATCAAGAAGATGCGAAGATACAAGGCACACCATCGGCGCCAAGTACAGCGCCAAGCAAACAAGCTCAGCGCCAACAAGCAACCCATCGTCTTCAACATTGGTGATCTAGTGTGGCTACACCTTCATGAGGACCGCTTCCCCAAAAGCATAAGTCAAACTTCTCCCTCGAGCCGATGGACCTTTCAAGGTACTATGCGCTTCTAGCGACAACGCTTACAAGATCGACATACCTCGCGACAAGTACAGCGTGGCGACATCTTCAACGTCAAGGACCTCGCACCTTTCCATGGAGATGAAGCTTTTGATCGAGGTCGGATCTCTCCCAAGGGGAGATGATGCGGAGCATCCACGATCATCCCATGCATCCACAACCGTCTCATCAAGAGCCAAGAGGACCCATGACTAGAGCACGAGCTCGAGCTCTCGAGACGAGGTGACTTCTCTCCTTAGTGAAATATCATATGACCCTCTCGAGACATGGCTACTACCTCAATCCGGAATGTTGTGCATGCTTAGGTACCAAGGAACCAACCTAGGAAGCTACAGCTCAAGATGGACACCAAGAGCAAGAGGAAGAACAGCGAGTCGGCGGGCGGTACTACCGCTCAAGCCAAGCGGTACTACCGCTGGGAGCCAAGCCAGTACTACCGCTCTCCATCGAGTCTACTTCCATAAAACCGACACCTCCAGGGAATCGAGCAGGCGTCGGGCGGTACTACCGCTCAAGATAAGCAGTACTACCGCTGAAAGCGTACTACCGCCCGCCCTGGCAGTACTACCTGGCTGAAAGCGTACTACCGCCATGACAACAGTACTACCGCCATACTGCTGTGTGCAGCGTTTGGGCGAGGCCCATGTACTCGTTCGCCCCAACTTACCCCTTAGAGGTCCTAGACTATAAATAGACCTTCCCTCATCCTTTCTAGGGTTAGCTTTTGATTTGCTCATATTTGGTGTGAGAGCCTTTGCTCATCCACTTGGCTACTTCTCCTTGAGATCAGGACCTCTCGGAGAAGATCCCCCAAGCGGATTCAAGACCCCCTCCTAGGGTGGACCCCATCAAGACCTCCTCGCGGAGAAGAACGGCTACCCTTGTATCCTACCCTTTGTTGTCCTTGAATCGTGTGCCACTCTATGTGTTTGATAATCTAGCACTTGTGTGATCGTATTCTTGTCGGTTGAGTGATCTCTCTCTCGTTCTCCTCGTGTTTTCCCTCGTGTTCTTCCGCTCGTTCTTCGTGTTCGTCGAAGGGATTCTCTCCAAGCGTGAAAGATCGTCCATATAGGGTTCCGCCCTACATCATCTTTCCTTATTGATATCACATATGATCCACTCGAGACATGGCTACTACCTAAGTCCGATATGCTATGCATGATTAGGTGTCAAGAGAACCTCCAGGATGCCGTGAAGATGGACAAGTCGCCAAGTACAAGGAGGAAGAACCACGGCGAGAGGCAGGAGGAGTCACAAGCCGGACATCCGGCCCCATGCCCGGACATCCGGCTCTTCCAGCGCCCGGATATCCGGCCCCTCCATCACCGAATGCACTGAATGACCCAGACCAGCCGGACATCCGGCCTCCCCCGGACATCCGGCCGTCCGAAGCCGGATATCCGGCCGCTCGCCCGAAATCCGGCTCCCCCACCAGTTCTGCAGAATCGATCGCCCTAGCCGGACATCGGGCTGAAGCCGGACATCCGGCGCCTCCAGCCGGACATTCGGCCCGGCCTTGGGACGTCCGGCCTCCCCCCTTCTTGTGATGTCTCAGGGCCTTGCCCTTGTACCCCTTCTTGAGACTATATACTTGATCCCTCCTCTTTCTAGGGTTAGCTTTGGATTAGCTCATGTTTAGGTGAGAGAGCCTTTGCTCATCCACTTGGCTACTTCTCCTCGAAGATCGGGACCTCTGAGAGAAGATCCTAAGCGGATTCAAGACCCCTTCTAGGGTGGACCCATCAAGACCTCCTCTCGGAGAAGAACGGCTACTCGTGTATCCTTACCTTTGTTGTTCTTGAATCTTGTGCCACTCTATGTATTCGATAATCTAGCACTTGTGTGATTGGTTTCTTGTCGGTTGAGTGAATTCTCTCTCGTTTTCCCCGTGTTCCCCTCTTGTTCTTCCGCGTTTCCCTCGTGATTCCCCATAGGATCCGCTCCAACGTGAAAGATCGCCCACGTAGGTTCCGCCCTACATCATCTATGGATCAGAGCTTAGGTTGATCACGTTTTTGGAGCCCCTACCCCGTGTTTTCTAGCTTGATTTTGTTGATTTCGTCCTAAACCGAAAATCCCCACCAAAAATAGCCCCAAAATTTTCTGTGATTTGTTAGTGTGATGAAGTTTTGTTGATTTTGATCCGTGGATTTGCTTGGTTTCGAGTGGATCTAGCATTTCCCCAAGTTTCCCCACTTTCCATCCACGAAATCTCTCCAATTTTGACCTTGAAATCATCAATTTCCGCCCCCAATTCGAAAATTTCCGCCCCAAATGAGATCTGGAACCATCGGGCCGGACATCCGGGCCATCCGGCCGGACATCCGGACCCCAAGCCGGACATCCGGGACCTGGAGCACCAAATCAGCACGGTTCTGGACATACACCCCCGGAAATCCGGCCCCGACCCCCGGATATCCGGCCCCTGTGATTTCAGTTTTTTCCGTTTCACCGTTTTGTCCATAACTAATTCATCCGGAGTCCGATTTTGACGTTCTTTAGCTCGTTTTGAAGCTATTGACATCCCTCATCCCATAAAAATACTACCACCACCATTTGACTCCATCAAATTTTGTGAACTTTGGCATCTTTGCCTAGGGCTTCCACCTCATCCTCCGCATAACCACCACCGACATCCGCAACCTAACCAATTTTGTTCCCCTTTGCATTTGAGGTTGTTTGAGTTGTGATTCGAGTCTCCTAAGGTGTTTAGGCTACTTAGGGACGGTTGCATCTTCATCAACCACCACCACCACCATAACTTCCGCATAGGCTTGCCCACCATATCCTTTCCCGAAACCAATTCCGACAAGGTTGCCACATTTTGCCTTGAGAATTTGAGTTGGGGTTTTCCGTATCCTTTTGTGTTTCGGCTATCTAGGTACGGTTCAACATCAACATCACCACCGCTCATCTTCGTCAAGGACGGTAACATCGTCGACACCTTTGTCATTACTTGCAATTGCATTGATAAACATCATAGCCCATCTTTTGCGTAAGCTTACCCATCGAGACTAGCCATTGAGTATTGCGGCAACATGACTTGTGCACTTTAGTGATCATACTCCATAGCATACATACCATACCAAAGTGGTGCATACCTTAGCATCAACTTGTGTGTCACAAAGTTGTCATCGCATACACAATTGCTATCTTGGTTCGTGAAGTTTTGCATGAGGAAAAGAGCTCAAAGAGAAAGAGCCAATCAAGCTTTTAAGCAAAGAGAAAGATAAGCAAAGAGCTTATGAGCAAGAACCATAGCATCATAAAACATTAAGATTGTCATACTTGATCATCTTGGATCAACACATCGACACACCATACATATAGCATACTTGGGATAGAAGTCGTTGCATTTTTGCTTAGTAGGTTGTGCACAAGTTAAGTATCCGCCTATTGTGCAATCGTGCTAGCGTCTCTCTAGTGTTGTGCAACAAGAGCATCTTGGTGAATTCCACATTTTGGCTCATCCTTGGTTGCATAACCCCATATTATCTATTTGCGTGTGTTTCCGTGTACCATATCTTGCTATTGGTCTACTTGTTACATTTGCAAATTTGTGAATCATTTCCAACTTTATTGAGTCTCACTTACAATTGCATCAAATTTTGTGCCACCATCCTAACGAGCTCCACCATAAGCTTTTATTTGTGTAGGTGTGAGAACCGACAAGAATCGGTACCAAAGTGCTATTTCATTATGCGCATTTGAGTGAACTTGATTCATTTTCAACATCGGTCGAAAGGTACATAGGTATCGTTCTTTTCCGTTCTACCACTCACATCTTGCTTGGAATGATGGATAGGCCAAGTTCTTCTACCAACCTACTCTTCATCGAGCAAGGCGACGACATGTCTTCATCGTCACCAAGAGCCACCTCTTGATTGCTGTGGCGTTGCACCAAGAACAACAAGCAATGGCGAGCGCGCCGACAACCTCGCCACCGACTTGCGACTCTCCGAGCAGCGTACAAGAGACTACTTCGACAACAAGTTCGAGGCTCACAAGCAAGAGAATGATGCAAGAATGGGCCGAGATCCATGCGTTGATGAGAACCGGCATCATTCCACTTCTTCATCATCAAGGCAGAGACGCTCAGTCGACACTCAAGCGACACCTTCTCGACTCAAGTACACCTACTTGAACACTCTTCGTCGTGCGCTCGTCAAGACCGTCATGCATCTCGCAACCCGCTACATGACAAGCATTCCCAAGAGCAAGTTGATGATCAAGCTCCTCGTCCTCAATCAAATCAAGAGGCTTTTGCTCAAGCTCAAGAAAGACAACGTCTTCGTTGCCAACAAGAGGAAGAACGAGCACGTCGTCGGCAAAGGCGAACAAGGCGCCAAGGCTCAGCGTCTTCAACAACAACAACGTGAAGCGCAAGCTCTTGAGGTATAGCGTGCCCTTCAAGAATCAAGTAGAGCCGTCGCCAACCGCAATCATGACAGCGCAATCAAGAGGAAGCCCTTGAGAAGAAATCCAAGAGAGGAACTACCAACCTCATATACACCGTCAAGTTCCTCAAGCTCCTCCACAAGCTCGTCAAGCTCCACCTCAACCTCAAGTTCAACAAGAGCAAGTTGATCATGGTCTTCCCAGCGCCAAGAGCAACATGAAGGCAGTACATTCCTCGTCAAGGACGTCATCATCAACATCGCCAACAACACAATGAAGAGCAATGCTACGGCAAGCTAAAATTCACCATGCCCAAGTTCAATGGAAGCAATGACCCCGAAGACTACCTCTCATGGGCATTGAAGGTTGACAAAATCTTCCGCTTGCACAACTACGATGAAGCGAAGAAAATCGCTATGGCATCACTTGAGTTCCAAGATTATGTGCTCATATGGTGGGAACAAATCATTGAGAGGCGACAAGCAAGAGGTGAACCTCAATCACCACTTGGGCTCAAATGAAGGATGTCATGCGAGCACGTTTTGTGCCAACATACTACAACCGTGATCTCTTCAAGAAACTCCAACTACTCAAGCAAGGAACAAAAGCGTTGAAGAATACTACAAGGAGATGAAGATAGCCATGATTGAGCCAATGTCAAGGAAGATGATGAGCAAACTATGGCACGTTTCTTGAATGGACTCAATCATCCCATCAAGAAGATCGCCGACTTCCAACCATACTCAACCCTCATTGAGCTCGTGCATCAAGCTACAAAGGCGGAACACATTGGTGAACTCAAAATGTACTTGATCACATAAGGAAAAGATTCAATGAATTCACTCCATTTGGCATGGGCTTGTTCAATTTAGTTTGACCTTTGAGGTACTTAAGCGTTTCATGATCGGTGTGGATGACAAACTCGTGAGGTCTAAGGTAATGTTCCCAAGCGTGTAGCACGCACTAAAGCATACAACTCTTTGTCATAGATGGGGTAATTAAGTTGAGCACGGAGGTTTCTCACTAAAATATGCAATGGCTCGTTTTTCTTGCATCAAAACTCCGCCAATTCGGTACCACTTGCATCACAATGAACCTCAAAGTTTTGTCAAAATTTGGCAAGCGAGAATCGAACATGAGTAAGCAAAGACTGAGTTCATCAAAAGCGGTTGATTGCAATGGTCCCCAAACAAAGGAGTATTCTTCTTGCTCAAAGCATGCAAAGGGCGGCAATTGTGCTAAAATCTTTCAAAAGCGGCGATAGAAACCCATAAGACCAAGAAAACTTAGCACTTGTTGCAAATTGGTGGGTTGGGGCCAAATTTTAATTGCTTCAATTTTAGATTAATCAACATGGACACCCTTTGAGAAACAACAAAACCCAAGAAAACCACTTTGTCACCTCCAAAAGTGCATTTTTCAAGTTTGCATAAAGGCTTTCCTTTGGAAGAGTTTGCACCACAGATTTTACATGATTGATGTGTTCTTTCATGGTTTTGCTAAACACAAGAATATCGTCAAAGTAGACCACAACAAAGACTCCAATGTAAGGATGAAGCACATGATGCATAAGGCGCACAAAAGTCAAGGGAGCTTCGAAAGACCCATAGGCATCACTAACCACTCATATAAACCAAATTTGGTTTTGAAAGCAGTTTTCCATTCATCACCCTCTTGTATGCGGATTTGATAGTAGCCACTTTTAAGATCAATTTTTGAGAAAAGGTTGGCTCCACTAAGTTCATCAAGCATGTCATCTAAGCGAGGAATGGGATGCCTATATCGAGCAGTAATAGCATTGATAGGTCTACAATCGGAACACAAGCGGAAACTTCCATCGGGCTTAGGCACAAGAATAGCAGGAGCGGCACAAGGGCTTAGGCTTTCACGTACATGGCCGTTGTCGATGAGTTGTTGTACTTGCCATTGAATCTCCTTGGTTTCTTCGGATTGACTTCGGTATGGAGCTTTGTTTGGTAGGCGCTCGGGGATGAGTCGATTCGATGCTCAATGCCTCGAAGAGGAGGTAGACCGGAGGTAGCTCATCGGGAAAACATCTTGAAATTCCTGCAAAGAGATTGAAACACCAAGGTAGCTCGTGAATGGTGTTAGTTTTGGTTCTCCATCCTTGCACACAAGGACAAAGTGCATCACGGTAGATGGGTTCTCACACACTTCTCTCATCTCACTTTTGGTGGCAAATAGAATGAGGTTTTTCTCTCTAGCGAAGAGTCGCTCAAATTTGGCTTGTGGCTCTCACTCACTTTTGGGTGGATCACTTTCTCCTCTTGTCTCTATGAATGGTGGCTTGTTTGTCGGCTAGCACATGACTAGGAGACATAGGTCGTGCACATATTCTTCCCCTTTCATCTTGAAGCTATAGTGATTGGTGCGCCCATTGTGGATGACACCACAGTCGGTGCCATGGTCGACCAAGAAGTAGGTGACAAGCGGTCATTGGGACTACATCACATTCCAATGTGTCTTCGTAAGCACCAATTTTGAAGGAGACTTGGACCGTATCCTCGACTCATATAGTGTCGGAGTCACTTAGCCATTGAACCTTGTAGGGATGTGGGTGCTTCCTCTTGACCAATTGTAGCTTGGAGCATAGTTCTTCACTTGCCAAGTTGTGGCAACTACCTCCATCGATGATGACCTTGATGGACCGTCCATTGATGCCGGCTTTTGTGTGGAAGATGTGGCATCGTCGGTCTTCTTCTCGTTGATGTTGAAGAGTCAAGACCTTGGAGACAACAAGAGCGGGGCTCGAATCCTCGTCACAAAAGAGTTGATCATCTTCATCTTCATTCACTTGCCGGTGCATGGCCACTTGCTCAAGGGCGTCCATTTCCTCCTCACTCATGGAGTCATATGTGCCATCGTCGTTGAGGATCATGGTGCGCTTGTTGGTGCATTCGTATGACTTGTGGCCTCGGCCGCCGCAAGTGAAACACTTGAAGGAGCTTGTCTTGATGGTCTCATCGGTCGGAGTAGAGGATGAAGCATGCGGCTTGAGGTTGCTTGTAGTAGGAGGAGGACGACTTGAACTTGTCGATGTCTTCTTGTAACTTGACTTGTCGTCGTTTCTTGAAGAAAGCTTGGTCGAAGTAGATGTTGGAGGAGTCGTTGAAGCTTGGTTGTTGGAGAAACCGTAGGTCTTGGATGAGTACTTGGCGTACTTGAAGTCATCTTGCACTTGGCGTTCCGCCTTTGTAGCTTGATGCACGAGCTCAATGAGGGTTGAGTATGGTTGGAAGTCGGCGATCTTCTTGATGGGATGATTGAGTCCATTCAAGAAATGTGCCATAGTTTGCTCATCATCTTCCTTGACATTGGCTCGAATCATGGCTATCTCCATCTCCTTGTAGTATTCTTCAACGCTCTTTGTTCCTTGCTTGAGTAGTTGGAGTTTCTTGAAGAGATCACGGTTGTAGTATGTTGGCACAAAACGTGCTCGCATGACATCCTTCATTTGAGCCCAAGTGGTGATTGGAGGTTCACCTCTTGCTTGTCGTCTCTCAATGATTTGTTCCCACCATATGAGCACATAATCTTGGAACTCAAGTGATGCCATAGCGATTTTCTTCGCTTCATCGTGGTTATTGCAAGCGGAAGATTTTGTCAACCTTCAATGCCCATGAGAGGTAGTCTTGAGGTCATTGCTTCCATTGAACTTGGGCATGGTGAATTTTAGCTTGCCGTGGCGTTGCTCTTCATTGTGTTGTTGGCGATGTTGATGATGGCGTCCTTGACGAGGAATGTACTCGTCTTCATGTTGCTCTTGGCGCGGGGAAGACCATGATCAACTTGCTCTTGTTGAACTTGAGGTTAAGGTGGAGCTTGCGAGCTTGTGGAGGAGCTTGAGGAACTTGGCGGTGTATATGAGGTTGGTAGTTCCTCTCTTGGATTTCTTCTCGAAGGGCTTCCTCTTGATTGCGCCGTTCGCGATTGCGGTTGGCGGCGGCTCTACTTGATTCTTGAAGGCACGTTGCGCCTCAAGAGCTTGCGCTTCACGTTGTTGTTGTTGAAGGCGTTGAGCCTTGGCGTCTTGTTGCGTCTTGGTGACGGCGTGCTCGTTCTTCCTCTTGTTGGCGGCGAAGCGTTGTCTTTCTTGAGCTTGAGCAAAAGCCTCTTGATTTGATTGAGGACGAGGAGCTTGATCATCAACTTGCTCTTAGGAATGCTTGTCATGTAGCGGGTTGCGAGATGCATGATGGTCTTGGCGGCACGACGAAGAGTGTTAGTAGGTGTACTTGAGTCGTAGAAGGTGTCGTCGGAATGTCGACTCGGCGGCTCCGTCTTGATGATGAAGAAGTGGAATGATGCGGGTTCTCATCAGCGTGCGGATCTAGTCCATTGTTGCATCATTCTCTTGCTTGTGAGCCTCGAACTTGTTGTCGAAGTAGTCTCTTGTGCGTTGCTCGGAGAGTCGCAAGTCGATTGGCGAGGTTGTCGATCTGATCGCTCATTGCTTGTTGTTCTTGGTGCTGCGCTTCGTTGTGCACCGAAGAGGTGGCTCTTGGTGGCGTATGAAGACATGTAAGTCGTCTTGCTTTCGATGAAGAGTGGGTTGGTAGAAGAACTTGGCCTATCCATCATTCCAAGGAAGATGTGAGTGGTAGAGCGGAAAGAACTTATACCAATGTACCTTTGACCGATGTTGAAAATGAATCAAGTTCACCCAAATCACGGACAATGAAATAGCACTCTTGGTACCGATTCTTGTCGGTTCTCACACCTACACAAATAAAAGCTTATGGTGGAGCTCGGTTAGGATGGTGGCACAAAATTTGATGCAATTGTAAGTGAGACTCAATAAAGTTGGAAATGATTCACAAATTTGCAAATGTAACAAGTAGACCAATAGCAAGATATGGTACCACGGAAACACAGCAGCAAATAGATAATATGGGGTTATGCAACCAAGGATGAGCCAAAATGTGGAATTCACCAAGATGCTCTTGTTGCACAACACTAGAGGCGCTATACGATTGCACAATAGGCGGATCTGAACTTGTGCACAACCTACTAAGCAAAAATGCAACGACTTCTATCCCAAGTATGCTATATGTATGGTGTGTCGATGTGTTGATCCAAGATGATCAAGTATGACAATCTTAATGTTTTATGATGCTATGGTTCTTGCTCATAAGCTCTTTGCTTATCTTTCTCTCTTTGCTTAAAAGCTTGATTGGCTCTTTCTCTTTTGAGCTCTTTTCCTCATGCAAAACTTCACGAACCAAGATAGCAATTGTGTATGCGATGACAACTTTGTGACACACAAGTTGATGCTAAGGTATGCACCACTTTGGTATGGTATGTATGCTATGGAGTATGATCACTAAAGTGCACAAGTCATGTTGCCGGCAATACTCAATGGCTAGTCTCGATGGGTAAGCGACACAAAAGATGGGCTATGATGTTTATCAATGCAATTCAAGTAATGACAAAGGTGTAAACGATGTTACCGTCCTTAGCGAAGATGGCGGTGGTGATGTTGATGTTGAACCATACCTAGATGGCGAAACACAAAAGGATACGGAAAACCCCAACTCAAATTCTCAAGGCAAAATGTGGCAACCTTAGCCGAATTGGTTTGGGAAAGGTTATGGTGGTGTTATCGGAAATGGTGGAGGTAAGTGGAAGTGTATGTGGGCGCAGGACAAAATTTGGCGAAGGTTAGGCGGTGATCGGGGTGGTGGAAGGATGGATGCTACGGGGCGGAAATCCGGGCTAGGGCGGATGTCAAGGCGCCGGATGTCGGGCTGATCGGGCGGATGTCAAGACTGCGGATGTCCGGGCTGCCGGGCAGACGTCCGAACCTGAAAGAACACCTGTGAGGAAGATGTCAAAACCGGTCAAATTTAGGCGATTTGTGGATGAAAATTGGGGAAAAGATGGGGAAAAGCTAGATCTACACCCCACGCGAAATCCACGGATCAAATCAACAAAACTTCACCACACTAACAAATCACAAAAAAAAATTGGGGCTATTTTTGTGGGAATTTTCGAAATTAGGACAAAAACAACAAAATCAAACTAGAAGAGAGGGTAGGGGCTCCAAAAGCGTGATCAGCGTGGCTCATGATACCATAGATGATATAGGCGGAACCCTCGTGGGCGATCTTTCACGTTGGAGGCGGATCCTACGGGGAATCACGAGGAAGCAGCGGAAGAACAAGAGGGAACAGGGAAAGCGAGAGAATTCACTCAACCGACAAGAAACCAATCACACAAGTGCTAGATTATCGAATACATAGAGTGGCACAAGATTCAAGAACAACAAAGGTAAGGATACACAGTAGCCGTTCTTCTCGAGAGGAGGTCTTGATGGGTCCACCCTAGAAGGGGTCTTGAATCCGGCAGGGATCTTCTCCGTAGAGGTCACGATCTCCAGGAGAAGTAGCCAAGTGGATGAGCAAAACTCTCTCACCTAAACATGAGCTAATCCAAAGCTAACCCTAGAAGAGGAGGGATCAAGTATATATAGTCTCGGGCGAAGGGTACAAGGGCAAGGCCACGAGACCTTCTTGTGACGAGGCCGGACGTCCGGGCGTCGGGCGGATGTCAGGGCTTCGGGAGGCGCGGATGTCTGGGCTCTCGGCCGGATGTCGAGCTAGGCGGCGATTCTGAGAACCGGGTGGTGGGGCAGTTCAGGCGGCGGCGGATATCCGAGGAGCCGGGGACGGGCGGATGTCGGCGGGAGGCGGATGTCGGGCTGGTCTGAGTCATTCAGGTGCATTCGGTGATGGAGGGCGGATTTCAGGCGGCGGGGCGGATATCCGGGCGTCGGGAAAAGCCGGATGTCGGGGCATGGGGCGGATGTCGGGCTTGGCGAGACTCCTCCGGTTCCTCTCGTCGTGGTTCTTCCTCCTTGTACTTGGCGACTTGTCCATCTTCACGTGCATCCTCGGGAGGTTCTCCTTGACACCTAATCATGCATAGCATATCGGACTTAGGTAGTAGCCATGTCTCGAGTGGATCATATGTGATATCAATAAGGAAAGAGGTCACCTTGTTCTCGAGAGCTCTAGCTCTAGCTCGTGTCATGGGTCGTCTTGGCTCTTGATGAGACGGTTGTAGGTCCATGGGGATGATCGTGGGATGCTCCACATCGGATGATGCGGAGCATCCTACGGTCATCACCATGTCAAGAGTCCGTTTGGCAAGTGACACGTGCGACCTCTTCTTCACATACACAATGGTGAATCTTCTCCTTTACACGTGCTCATTTGACCCCTTCGAGGATGGTATACTACTTGACACTTCCCGTGTGCATGCATAGGTATTGTCGGACTTCTCGGATGTCAGGAGAGTGCAAGCGCCAGAGCGACTACACCATCCGTGAGGAAGCATGGAAGCGGCAGCGGAAGAAGGCGAGCTCTTTGAAGCTTCTGGCGGCGGACATCGGGCGAGCCGCACATCCGGCGCATCACCAAAGCCGGACATCCGACCAACCGCCCGGACATCCGGCGTCTCACGAGCCGGATATCCGGCTGAAGCGAAATCCGGCACCTCCTCCGATTCGGCGAAACCGTTGCCACAGCCGGACATCCGGCGGGTAGCCCGGACATCCGGCGCCTCGCGAAGCCGGACATCCGGGCTGGCCGGACATCCGGCGCTTTGTGCATGCCGCGATGAGCGGGCCAAGGGCCCATGTACCCCTCAACACCCCAACTTGTACTAGCACTATATACTTCTTCCCTCCTCCTAGTTAGGGTTAGCTTTGGATTAGCTCATATTTTGGTGTGAGAGCCTTTGCTCATCCACTTGGCTACTTCTCCTCGGAGATCGGGACCTCTGGAGAAGATCCCCAAGCGGATTCAAGACCCCCTACTAGGGTGGACCCCATCAAGACCTCCTCCAGGAGAAAACGGCTACTCGTGTATCCTTACCTTTGTTGTCCTTGAATCTTGTGCCACTCTATGTGATCGATAATCTAGCACTTGTGTGATTGGTTTCTTGTCGGTTGAGTGAATTCTCTCTCGTTTTCCCGTGTTTCCCTCTTGTTCTTCGCGTGTTCTTCATGATTCCCGTGGGATCCGCTCCAACGTGAAAGATCGTCACGTGGGTTCCGCCCTACATCATCTATGGATCGAGCTTAGGTTGATCACGTTTTTGGAGCCCTACCCTCTTTTCTAGCTTGATTTTGTTGTTTTTGTCCTAATTCGAAAATTCCACACAAAAATAGCCCCAATTTTTTTGTGATTTGTTAGTTTTGATGATGTTTTGTTGATTTTGATCCATGGATTTGCTTGGTTTCAGTGGATCTAGCATTTCCCCAAGTTTCCCATCTTTCCTCCACGAAATCCATCAAATTTTGACCTTGAAATCATCAATTTCCGCCCCAATTCGAAAATTTCCGCCCCAAGCGAGATCGGGATCCGTCGGGCGGACATCCGACCTCGGGCGGACATCCGAACCATCCGGCGGACATCCAGACTAAGCGGACATCCAGACCTGGAGCATCAAATCCGCTCGGTTACGGACATTCACCCCGAAATCCGGCCCGACCCCGGATATCCGGCCCTGTGATTCTGTTTTTTCCGTTTCACCGTTTTGTTCATAACTAATTCATCCGGAGTCCGATTTTGACGTTCTTTAGCTCGTTTTGAAGCAATTGACATAACCCTTCACATAAAAATACTACCACCACCATTTAACTCCATCAATTTTTTGAAAATTTGGCAAGTTTGCCTAGGCCTTCCACCATATCATCCACATAGCCACCACCGACTTCCGCAACCTAACCCATTTTGTTCCCCATAGCATTAGTGGTTGCTTGAGTAGTGATTCGAGTCTCCTAAGGTGTTTCGGCTACTTAAGGACGATTGCCTCTTCATCAACCACCACCACCACTTCCACATCACCTTGCCCACCATACACTTCCGACAACCCAACAACAATTGTTGATTGAGCTTTTTGAGTTGTGGCTTGTGTCTCCTAAGGTGTTTGGCTACTTAGGGGGCAACTTCAACTCGACACGTGTATAGCCCATCATTCCACTCCGCATTGTCAAGTGCAAACCACCACCGCATTCCGCTACCACCATTTTGACATTTGTCATTTGAGATTTTGAGTTCGCGGTTTTGCGTTTCCTAAGGTGTTTCGGCTACTTAGGGACGAGTTCCATCATCTTGGTATCTACATCAAGGACACATGAATCATCATCGCAAAGGGCGGTAACCTCGGCGACAACATTGTATATTCCCTTGCAAATTGCATTGATAACCCCTAGCCCATTTTGCGTTACTTGCCTATCGAGACTAGCCATTTGAGTATTGCAAACAGCGTTACTTGTGCACATTAGTGATCATACCTCCCATTACATACCATATCATATTGGTATCATATCATCCATTGTGTCTCAAGTTTGTTCCGCATACACACAATTGCTATCTTGGTTTAATGCATTGTGCAAAGTGGCCATAGAAAAAAAAAAGAAGAGAATAAGCTTTTAAGCAAAGAGAAATAGCAAAGAGCTTGTAAGCAATAGCCATAGCATCCAAATATATCATATGGTATCATACTTGATCATCTTGGATCATTGTGAGAGAAAACAGGAACCATATATACATAGCATACTTGGGATAGAAAGTTTATCCATTTGCATCTTATAGGTTGTGCACAAGTGTCGTATCCGCCTATTGAGCAATCGTGCTAGCGTCTCTCTTGAGTTGTGCAACACAGCGTTTTGGTGGATTCCACATTTGAGCTCATTCCTTGGTTGCCTGGCCCCATTTATCTATCCGTGTGTGTGGTTCCGTGTGCCTCATATTGCTATTGGTCTATTTGTTTCACTTGCAATTTGTGAATCTCTTTCAACATTATTGACTCTTGCTAACATTTTACACTAAAATTTTGTGCCACTATCCTCACGAGCTCCTCCATAAGCTTTACTTGTGTAGGTGTGAGAACCGACAAGATTGGTACCAATAGTGCTATTTCATTGTCCGCATTTGAGTGAACTTGATTCATTTTCAACATCGGTCAAGGTACATTGGTATAAGTTCTTCTCTTTCTCCCACTCATATTTGCTCGAGTCTTGTGATGGATAGGCAAGGCATTTCATCTTGGTCTACAACAACAACAGCGAGTTCGATGCCATGGAAAACAACTCTGACGCCAAGATGCAAGCTAAAATGGAGAGATCAAATCCCTCATCAAGTCCTACAAGCGATCTTCCTCATCTTCAAGAAGGCGCTCAAGAGCACATGCTTCGAGCTACCATCTCCGGCAAGATCACGCCGGCATCGACACCATCACCAACAAACGTGAAGGTCAAGAGCTCTACATCAACAACCGCTCAGCGACTTCACCATCTCCCTTGGCATCTTCGCCAAGCGACTCCAAGGCATCTTCGCGCCGGATATTGGCATCTTCGCCAACAAGCACCCCAAGACTACGCTCAAGAAGCTCCCCAAGCTCAAGTCCGCGACTTCCACGAGCTACTCGACCTCGACATCGACCACGAGATTCCTTTCTATGGGACTCAAGAACCGAGGAGTACCTCGAGTGGGGCGTTTGATGGGCGACTACCTCAAGCTACATCAAGTTCCTCCGAAGATCAAGTGAAGTGCGCCACAAGAAACTTCCACGACTACGCCTCGACATGGTGGCTTCACACACCTTGAGTGCTACGAGATGAGTTGGTCCAAGATGAAGAGAGCTTTGCGGCGAGAGTTCGTGCCTCCAACCTACGGAACAACCGGCGCCAATTGGAGAACACCATCCAGGATCCAAGTCCATCGACAAGTACTTCAAGGAGATGAAGATTGCCTTGCGACAGTGGCGTGGGCGACCCCATTTCAATGAAGTTCCACTTCATGATGGGATTACTGCGACATCGCCAAGACCATCTTCCTCGAGAACTACAAGTCCATTGGCGACTACTACATTGGTGCTCTCAAGGCGGAACAAGAACTCATGAAGGCCAAGGCTTCTCCACCCCAAGCACACTTGGCGACCAAGCTCTCGACAAGCATGAGGCTAGTACCACCAAGATGTCCAAGCCGGACAAGCTCCAAGGCGATGCTCCCAAGTGCAACTTCACGCCATCCCTCTTTGTGGCATTGATGATGCGAGTCTACCTTGACTCTTTTTCAAGATGGTGCGGCGACAAGTATGACTACGGACACCCTCAAGGACCAAGCTTTGGACATGGCGACAAGGTGGCGAGCAAGGATGATGCTTCCATCTTAGGAGGCGAGTGATGTTGTGCCATCTTGACCTTCATCCACGGCGAGTGATGTTGAGCCATCTTGGCCTTCATCCACGGCGAGGCGATGATGTGCCATCTTGACCTTCATCCACGGCGAAGACTACGAGGCGGTTGAGCATGGGATTTTCCCTTCGACCACAGCGACATCCGATGACTTGAGTGACTTGAGCCACCATATTGAGAGTGAGTGACTTCACCACTAGCCCCATATATGTGTTGCCCCAATTCCCATGTGAGGAGAGCCACAACCCCACCACTTGAGTGAGATGGTGACTCCACCATCGTGAGTTTGAGTGCACCTATTTTGAGGAGTGAGTGAACCACCACATAGAGAGAGTGAGATAGTTGATAGGTCTAGTGAGGCCATTTGCATTTCTAACAACTTGACCTCTACCTCTATTGTGTCTTCTCATTTGGTGCTAGGTCCCATTTATGATGTGCTTGATCCTCGGCGACTTCGTCCTCCCTTTGGACAAGGCGATGGCCATGGTGGAATATGATGCACCCCCATGGTTCCATCAAGATGAAGATGACCACAATTTGGTCTTTCCCACCTCACCTACACCACTTGAGTGGAATGACAAAGGTAACATAGGTGGCGGTGATGCTCTAGTCCCACTAGTGGACATTCTTGAGATTGATTGCTTGCATGATGTTGATCCACCTAGTACCATGCTTCAGGCTAGTATGATTTCCCCATGTGATGATTTGCCCATTTATGATGAATATGATGATTCTCATGTGGAGTCTATTAGTTGTGATGCCATGTTACATAGGATTTCTTGTGACAATTCTTTAGGTCACATCATGTTTGCTAATCCGCTTGACTTGTCATATGCTATGCATGAGATCCATCATATGTCTTATTTGCAATCTCTTCATAGTGACTATGCATATGCCATTAAAATAAACCCAATTTGCACATATGGCATAGATGACAAGCCCATGGTTATTGGCATTTGTTTTTCTTGTGATGATATTGATATGCTCCTTTACATCCTTTCGTCATATGCCATGCCATGCCCTCCTAACCGGATATGCATTGTTTTGGATGTTATCCATTTTCTCCAAATGATGTTTCCAATATTGCTCATGAGGAAACCCCCATAGTTTCCTCATACATGTTAGGAGATTTTGATCCATCCCATTCATTGCATGACCCCAATACTTGTGTGCACAATATGATTCCCATGAATGAAAATGCTATAGATGCGCCATATACTTGTATGCTAAATTTGCATCCACATCGTGCCATACACAATAACTATTCTTTCATGATGGATGACATGTTCTTATACCATGCATCAAATTTCTTTGAGCGATGCTTATCTTGTGCTAACTCACATGTGCACATACACATCATAATGGATGATGTGTACATATACCTACGCACAATTTCTTTGGTTTGTGTCTCTTTTGTGTAGGTACCAATGAATACTTGTCAAACTTCGCAATCCACGAGTTGACAAAGCGAGCTCTAGAAACAGCGATGATTTGGGATCCCATGGATTGACTTTCCACCGCTCTCTTCACTTGAAGTCTTGGCATTTCTTCTACATGGCCCTCACTTGGCTATGGGTTATTGTCCATTACATATTCTATGCCCATCTTGCCATGTTCACTTTGCATGATATGCCCACCCTATGCCTTTTACATGCATTTGTGACCCATGCTTTGCTTTACACATGATGATTGACTCTCATACTTGTATGTGTATTTGCAAGCTTGGTGGAGATATCACTTGCTATTGCCATGTTCTATTCATGACCCATTCCTATGATGATACTTTCATCTTGCTTTGTGTTAGTGCTTGCGATATGTCACGTGCATTTTCTTTGCCTATTATTTGCTCACATGACATGATTGCCATGATTTACTCTAGTGTGTTGCATCTTCGCTCCACTAGTTTGCGACTTGATTACAATGCTTGCTTATGTTGCATCACCAATGATTCATACTTGCTCATTTCATGCGGTTGATGACAACCATCTATATGCTTTGCACATGATTCATATTGCTTCTTGTCATATATCTCTATGTGTTGCCTCCCTCATGCTAGATGATTTGCCATGTATTGAGTGCAACAATGATTCTCTTCTTGCTCATGAGATTGCCCCCATAGCATTCTCGCATATAGTTGGAGATTTTGACATAATTCTTATGAAGCATGCTTGTCTTACTTCTTTGCACCATATACCTAGTGCCATGAATTTAGCCATTGTTGCATCATATTATTCATGCACTTGTGCTTATAATGGTTTTGTGCAAAAGATGAGAACCATCATGATGGATGATGTGTTTATCTACCATGCGCATCGTTCTTTGTTTTGTTTTGTGCATGTGTAGGATACTTGGACTTTGTGTAGACTTCCACTTCACGTGAGTTGACCACTCGAGCTCTTGAGGCGAGCCTCAAACATTCTACCACGACTTGCTTCTACACGCGTTTGTTTGCGCCCGGCATTGTGAAGAATGCACAAGGACATGCCTTCAAGGTGACATCTTTCTTGAGCATGGATATTGCGGATCATACTACTTGTGTTGCTTACACGTGAGACTTATTGGTCATCTTGGACCACTTGATTGCGCACTTAGTAGAGATCTTGCTTTGACTTGCCATTCTCACATTCCCATGCATCATGACATATGTACCTTGTGTGTTGCATCCAATTCTTGGATTACTTGCTCCTCTCATATGTTTGGTTGCAACAATGTCATTACTTCACATATGCCATGTCCCATTGATTGCTACATGCTTGACTTGATTGCCTCTCACATGATGAACAATCGCTCTTTATATTGTGTTGAGTGCTACACTATATTCACTACACCCTATGCACATTATGCTTGGGTTGTCTTGCACTTGACCCATGTGTTTAAACACTTCATTTTATTTGGTGTTGTGAATACTTCCTATGCCTACCATCGACCATTTGTCGGCGCTTTATGCATGCTTGCTATGACCTTGAGGTGGATGCTTATGCTCTTGTCACACATATTTGCATCTCTACCTCACATTTACATGCTTGTTCCCATGATATCTTTGCTTGTGCTCGATTGATATGCTTACATGCCATGTCACAATCCTTTGTCACACCCTATGCTATGTTTGATGACAACACTTGTTTGGTGAATCACCTCTTGAATGCTTGGTTTTGCACTAACACTAACCACATTTGTTTTTCAAGTGTTTGTTCTATTTACTCCTTTTGAAGGAATCACAAGATGGTGCGACATTGGAGAGTGCCCATTTCGAGCTTCAAGATGGCGAGCTTGGTGATCGACCACTTTGACACGGCACGCCATCTCTTTCCCATGGTGATTTGGTTTTCGATCCGAGGTCGGATCCTTTCCAAGGGAGGGATGATGCGGAGCATCTAAGTCATCACCATGTCAAGAGTCCGTTTGGCAAGTGACACGTCGACCTCTTCTTCACATACACAAGGTGAATCTTCTCCTTTACGTGCTCACTTGACCCCTTGAGGATGGTATACTACTTGACACTTCCCGTGTGCATGCATAGGTATTGTCGGAGCTTCTCGGATGTCAAGGAGGAGTGCAAGCGCCAAGGCGACTACACCATCGCGAGGAAGCATGGAAGCGGCAGCGGAAGAAGGCGGAGCTGCTGGCTTCTAGCGGCGGACATCCGGGCGAGGCGGACATCGGCGCATCTGCAAAAGCCGGATATCCGGCTGAAGCGAAATCCGGCACCTCCTCGATTCGGCGAAACCGTTGCCACAGCCGGACATCCGGCGGGTAGCGGACATCCGGCGCCTCATGGCTCCCGGACATCCGGGCCCTGGCCGGACATCCGGCGCTGTCGTGCCACGATGAGCAGGCCAGGGCCCATGTACCCCTCAACTCGCCCCAACTTGTACTAGCACTATATATACTTCTTCCCTCCTCCTAGTTAGGGTTAGCTTTGGATTAGCTCATATTTTGGTGTGAGAGCCTTTGCTCATCCACTTGGCTACTTCTCCTCGGAGATCGGGACCTCTGGAGAAGATCCCCAAGCGGATTCAAGACCCCTACTAGGGTGGACCCCATCAAGACCTCCTCTCGGAGAAAAGCGGCTACTCGTGTATCCATACCTTTGTTGTCCTTGAATCTTGTGCCACTCTATGTGATCGATAATCTAGCACTTGTGTGATTGGTTTCTTGTCGGTTGAGTGAATTCTCTCGTTTTCCCGTGTTTCCCTCTTGTTCTTCCGCGTGTTCTTCGTGATTCCCCGTAGGATCCGCTCCAACGTGAAAGATCGTCCACGTAGGGTTCCGCCCTATATCATCTAGATGATGCGGAGCATCCTACGGTCATCACCATGTCAAGAGTCCGTTTGGCAAGTGACACGTCGACCTCTTCTTCACATACACAAGGTGAATCTTCTCCTTTACGTGCCCTTGACCCCTTCGAGGATGGTATACTACTTGACACTTCCCGTGTGCATGCATAGGTATTGTCGGAGCTTCTCGGATGTCAGGAGGTGCAAGCGCCAAGGCGACTACACCATCGCGAGGAAGCATGGGCGGCAGCGGAAGAAGGCGGGCTGCTGGCTTCTGGCGGCGGACATCCGGGCGAGGCGGACATCGGCGCCTCACCGCCGGACATCCGGCCAACCGCCCGGACATCCGGCGTCTCACGAGCCGGATATCCGGCACAAACGAAATCCGGCACCTCCTCCCGATTCGGCGAAACCGTTGCCACAGCCGGACATCCGGCCGGGTAGCGGTTTATCCGGCCGGGTAGCGGACATCCGGCGCCTCATGGCTCCGGACATCGGGCCCCGGCCCGGACATCCGGGCTATGCATGCGTGCAGATGAGCGGGCCAAGGGCCCATGTACCCCTCAACTCGCCCCAACTTGTACTAGCACTATATATACTTCTTCCCTCCTCCTAGTTAGGGTTAGCTTTGGATTAGCTCATGTTTAGGTGAGAGATCCTTTGCTCATCCACTTGGCTACTTCTCCTCGGAGATCGGGACCTCTCGGAGAAGATCAAGCGGATTCAAGACCCCCTTTAGGGTGGAAACATCAAGACCTCCTCTCGGAGAAAACGGCTACTCGTGTATCCTTACCTTTGTTGTTCTTGAATCTTGTGCCACTCTATGTATTCGATAATCTAGCACTTGTGTGATTGGTTTCTTGTCGGTTGAGTGAATTCTCTCTCGTTTTCCGTTGTTCCCCTCTTGTTCTTCGCGTTTCCCTCGTGATTCCCGTAGGATCCGCTCCAACGTGAAAGATGCATACGTGAGGTTCCGCCCTATATCATCTATGGATCGAGCTTAGGTTGATCACGTTTTGGAGCCCCTACCCGTGTTTTCTAGCTTGATTTTGTTGATTTAGTCCTAAATCGAAAATCCCCACCAAAATAGCCCCAAATTTTTTGTGATTTGTAAGTGTGATGAAGTTTTGTTGATTTTGATCCGTGGATTTGCTTGGTTTCGAGTGGATCTAGCATTTCCCCAAGTTTCCCCACTTTCCATCCACGAAACCTCTCCAATTTTGACCTTCAAATCATCAATTTCCGCCCCAATTGAAAATTTCCGCTTAAGCGAGATCTGGAACCGTCGGGCGGACATCCAGACCTCAGGCGGACATCAGACTAAGCGGACATCCGGGCCTGGAGCACCAAATCAGCACAGTTCGGACATACACCCCCGGAAATCCGGCCCCGACCCCCGGATATCCGGCCCCTATGATTTCAGTTTTTTCCGTTTCACCGTTTTGTCCATAACTAATTCATCCGGAGTCCGATTTTGACGTTCTTTAGCTCGTTTTGAAGCTATTGACATCCATCATCCCATAAAAATACTACCACCACCATTTGACTCCATCAAATTTTGTGAACTTTGGCATCTTTGCCTAGGGCTTCCACCACATCCTGCGCATAACCACCACCGACTTCCGCAACCTAACCAATTTTGTTCCCCATAGCATTAGTGGTTGCTTGAGTAGTGATTCGAGTCTCCTAAGGTGTTTCAGCTACTTAGGGACGATTGCTTCTTCATCAACCAACACCACCACTTCCACATAACCTTGCCCACCATACACTTCAACCACCCCCAACAACCCAATAGTTGTTTGAGCTTGTTTGAGTTGTGGCTTGTGTCTCCTAAGGTGTTTGGCTACTTAGGGGCGGCAACTTCAACTCCGGCAGCGTGTATAGCCCATCATTCCACTTCCGCATTGCCAAGTGCAAACCACCACCGCATTCTGCTACCACCATTTGACATTTGTCATTTGAGATTTTGAGTTCGCGGTTTTCCGTTTCCTAAGGTGTTTGGCTACTTAGGGACGAGTCTCCATCATCTTGGTATCTACATCAAGAACACCCCACTCATTATCGCAAAGGACGGTAACCTCGACGACACCATTGTATATTCCCCTTGCAAATTGCATTGATAACCCCTAGCCCATTTTGCGTTACTTGCCTATCGAGACTAGCCATTTGAGTATTGCCGGCAACGTTACTTGTGCACATTAGTGATCTACACCATCCATTGCATACATACCATATCATCTTGGTATCATCATATCATCCATTGTGTCACAATATCGTTCCCGCATATACACAAAAGCTATCTTGGTTTGTGCATTGTGCAAAAGTGGCCATACATAGAAAAAAAAAGAGAAGAAGTGATGAGGACATCAATACCATTGTTACACCCACAGCCGCTACTGCTACATATACTGGACCAATTACTAGAGCTCGCGCACGCCAATTAAATTATCAGGTACTTTCGTTTCTTGGTAATGATTCTAATGTTCATGAGAATATGATGCTGCCTAAATTGGATACATTTGTTTTGCTTACAAATGAAGGCCCTAGCTTGGAGAAGGATGGACATTGGAGCAAGAACAAGCATGGAGATAATGCCATGCGCAAAGGGAACAAACGGAGTTACAAGTGATGATTCGGGACTTTGAAGCCACCTAATGAGTGCATGAGGCCTTGGACGAAATATACAAGATGCCACTTCATAATATTCGTCCATAGGCTATTCTAGGTCTTCGTCACCTTATTATTGGGCCAGGCCCATGTAATTTCGAAATACTTAAGTATAGGCTGTTTTTAGAGTCCGTATGTGTGGGGAAACAAGAGTTAGGGTTGATTTGGACCCCTCCACCAAGGGCCACGAAATTCCCCCTCTTCCTCCATATATACAGCCCTTAGGGCACCGTTTAGGCAGTGGGTTTTGTTTAGATTAAAAGTTCGCCATAGCTGCAACCCGCGTGCCGTTTGTGTTCAGCGACCGGACAAAGCGTCACAGAACCCCACCTTGATCAATAAAGCTTTCATCTTATATTCGCAATATCCAGATTGCAATCTCGGTTTCTTGCTTGTTCTTCGTTTGCTCGCGAGAAGCAGACCCTCGTGGTCGAGTTGATCGTGCTCGGCGTGGTCAATAACCTCTCGAGTTGGTTTAGCGATTGCTAAAGCGCGGCGTCCTCGCATGTTAAGTAGTCGGATCGTCAAAGTCGACTTCCTCCAAAGCGAAAACCACATCTCATCGAAGGCGGGACACCTTTGCCTCTATCAAGTGGTATCAGATTTCCAAGTTGCTCGGTGAGATTTCTGATTTCCGTAGTTTAGATCGAGTCATTCTTCATACCTATAGTCCACGAAAAAGCCACAAAAAAATTAGGGTTAGTTCATCATATCCGAACCAATCGAGCCTTTGCATCATCTTTTTAGGGTTTTGCTTTGTTGAATTTGCGGTTGCATCGTCGTGTCTAGTTGCTGGTCTTAGCGTCTAGTCTTTTAGAGTTTGAGTTACGGGCATAAGTTGTCACGCCGCGCTTTCATCATCATCGCCCTGCCACATACCATCACCGCTCGAATCCGTATCCATATACCACCACCAATCCGTGTCCATATACCACCACCGATCCATATCCATATACTACCAGCGCTACCACCACGCTGCCATATACCACCACCATATATCCACCACCAATCCGAGTTCCTTGCATATTAGGTTTGTTTTGAGATCCATCTAGTTTCCGATTTGTGTTTTCCTTGCGAGTAGGTTTGGAAAAAAAAGTCTGAAACCACCCTCCGTTTAGGCCCAAAATTTTCAGCGCACTTGTCGAAAAATTTTCGGCTATCCTATTTTAAGTGTTTCTAAGCGTATTGAGATAGTCGCCGTTATAGAAAGTTTTTTGACCCGTTTCAGGTTTTGGGTCAGGCGATCGAAAAAAAAAATTTGGTCAAAAAATTTCGTGCCCATCTGTCGGTTTGACCTCGGAAGAGTTTTGAGACACTCGCCATTATAGTGATTTTTAAAAAAAAAAAAGCGATTGCAAAAAAAGCAGCACAAAAAAAGCGTAAAAAAAAAGCGAATTTTTTTTCCAGTGTCTTTTCGTTGTTTCCGTGCAGCGCCGTGATTTTGTTAGTGTTCTAGGCTCGCGTCTCTATGCGGTCTAGCCTAGGACCAGACCTGATCTACCGTCGTTGGCGTTTATTCAACTTTGCATCTCGAATTGATTATTGCTAACCTTTTTGCTACCATATTATAAGCCTTCCCAGCTCCACATACATCTACATCGTGCGTTTGACTCTCCACAGTAATCGCTCTATCCAAGCTTTGAGAGTTTTGACTACATCGGTTGCGATCACCTTTCTTCTTTGGGTAGGCTGGTAAATTTGAGATTTGCTGTGGTTGTGGTGTCCACCCACCACCACCACCACTTCCTAGTAGTCTGCCGAATCATATTCTTGTGTGTTTCTATTCTGCTAACCATGGCGGGATCACAAGCCGGCGAGGCCATTGGGAGAACATGACAAACAAAGCGCTACATGATAAGTTTCAACAAATGATGAGTGGGCAGGTGGACGATGTGCTAAATAGATTTGAAGAGGCCATGGAGAAGATAGATGGCATTGAGAAGGCGTTGAAACAAAGCTCAATAACAAGTTTAATGAATTGCTCGCGTCTACCACCACCACCACCGGCTGCACCTAACGCACCTCTACTACAACAACACGGACTACCTCCACATGTGAAACAGCCCTCCATGAGCTTCCGTGTCCCTCTTGACTGGCCAAGCTGTTGGTGCTGCTGTTGATATACGTGGCTCCTGCTGCTGCGGTGGGGAGGATGATTGTGTGAGAGATTACGAGGATGAGGTTGATCAACATCGAACTACGTGCAACCACCAGCACCACCAGCACCACAACCACCGGTCGTCCACATGCAAATAATGGCAATGTTGGGCTCCCCTTGAGTGCGAGATCACGACCATCTCCCTAAACTGAAATTGAATATTCCACCATTTGAGGGTAGATATGTTCTGATATATATCTTACTTGGGAGTTAGAAACTGAACAACGATTTACATGTTTACAATATCACGAGGAGAGGCGTGTTCTGCTGCTGTTTGTGCTTTCACTAGCTTTGCATGTGTTTGGTGGTCGAACATTGTAGATTATATCCTGTTCCAGCTACTTGGGTTGCTTTGAAACTGCTATGCGTGCTCGTTGGGTTCCACCATATTATCAGCGTGAATTACTTCAAAAATTGCAGCGCTTAAGACAAGGAAAAAATTCGGTGAAGAATATTATCAGGAATTACAAACTGGCTTGATTAGATGTGGTATTGTTGAGGAGAATGAAGCTATGCTTGCGTTTTACTGGGTGGATTAAATAGAGATTCAGACCATTCTAGACTACAAGGATTATAATAATATCACTCGATTATTCCATCTTGCTTGTAAAGCTGAGCGTGAAGTGCAGGATCGGCGAGCGTTGGCGCGAACTAACTTTTACGCGGGTCGACCTTCATCATGGACACCACGTGCATCATCTACTTCCACCGTTCTACTACACGACACCTCCGTCGGCTGCCACCTCAACCGTGATACAAGAAAGCGGCACAACCACCACTATCGCCAAGAGCACACTGTTGGGCTTACGAGCTCTTCTTCTTCCATGGCGTCAGCAGGGCACACAAGTGATATTATTTGTAAATCGTTGTAAGGGAAGAGGACATTTCTTGAGAGAATGTCAATCTCAGCGTGTGATGATTGCTCTTGAGGATGGTGGGTATGAGTCGCTAGTGACTATGATGAAGAGACTTTGGCTCTTATTACACATGAAGAACACGGTGGAGATGATTACGATCATGAGGGCAATACATGGCTCTGAAGATCTTGTGGTATGAATGTTTAGTTGCTCAACGTGTTTTGAGTGTGCAGGTTACACAAGCTGAGCAAAATCGGAGGCATAACTTGTTCCATACAAAGGGAGTTGTGAAGGAGCGTTCTATTAGCGTCATCATAGATGGAGGAGCTGCAACAACAGCTAGCATGGATATGGTGGAAGCTTTCTCTCACCACAAGACCACATCCACATCCTTACTACATCCAATGGTTCAACAACAGCGGCAAGGTTAAGGTAACACGTCTGTTAGTGTGTATTTTAGTATCTCTACATATCTGATTATGTTGATTGTGATGTGGTACCTATGCAACATGTTCCTTATTACTTGGTAGACCATGGCAATTTGATAAAAATTCTGTACACCATGGTAGAAACAATCAGTATACTCTTGTTCACAAGGATAAAAATATTACTTTGCTTCCTATGACTCTGATTCCATTTTGAAAGATGATATTAATAGAGCTAATAAAGCAAAACAGGAGAAAAATAAGAGTGAAAATCAGATTGTGGCAAAAGAATTTGAGCAACAAATGAAGCCTAATAATAAACCATCTAATGTTGCTTCGAAATTAAACTGAAAAGTGCATGTTTATTTGCCACCAAATCTGATATTGATGAGCTAGATTCTAGCAAATCTGTTTGCTATGCTTTTGTGTGCAAAGAGGCATTATTTTCATTCGAGGCGTGCCTTCCTCTTTGCCCCTTTGTCACTAACATTTTGCGGGGAGTTATTGGCGTCTTCCCACAAGGCGTGCCCAGGATTACCACCTATTAGAGGATTGAGCATCAAATTGACTTAATTCGGTGCATCGCTACCAAACGCGCACCATACCGTACCAATCCGGAGGAGCGAAGGAGATTATCGTCAAATACGGGAGCTGCTCGACAAAGGTTATATCGCGAATCTCTTAGTCCTTGTCTGTTCCTATTATACTAGTGCCTAAAAAGGATGGTGCGTCGGCGTATGTGTGTTGATTGTAGAGGCATTAATAATATTACTATTAGTTATCGTCATCCTATTCCTAGGCTAGATGATATGCTTGATGAATTAGTGGCTCTACAATATTCTCCAAAGTTGATTTGCGTAGTGGATACCATCAAATTCGTATGAAATTGGGAGATGAATGGAAAACAGCATTTAAAACTAAGTTTGGATTATATGAGTGGTTAGTCATGCCTTTTGGGTTAACTAATGCACCTAGTACTTTCATGAGATTAATGAGCGAAGTTTCGTGCTTTCATTGGACGATTTGTGGTAGTTTACTTTGATGATATACTGATTTATAGCAAATCTTTGGAAGAACATTTGGAACATTTCGTGCTGTT
Source organism: Aegilops longissima (assembly GCA_021605205.1). Taxonomy (NCBI): domain Eukaryota; kingdom Viridiplantae; phylum Streptophyta; class Magnoliopsida; order Poales; family Poaceae; genus Aegilops; species Aegilops longissima. The sequence continues at coordinate 39,522 of JAHIAM010004840.1, forward strand.
TTAATGCTCTCGTGATGCACGTTTGTTTGGTAACCTTGGGAAGTGCACCTTTTGCACCGACCGAGTATCTTTTCTTGGCTATGTTGTTACTCCACGGGAATTGAAGTTGATAAAGCCAAGATTGAAGCTATTGAGAGTTGGCGCAGCCAAAGCGATCACACAAGTGAGGAGTTTTCTTGGACTCGCTGGTTTCTATAGGCGTTTTGTGAGAGACTTTAGCACCATTGCTGCACCTCTCAATGAGCTTACAAAGAAGGATGTGCCTTTTGTTTGGGGTACCGCACGGGAAGAAGCCTTCACGGTATTGAAAGATAAGTTGACACATGCTCCTTTACTCCAACTTCGACTTTAATAAGACTTTTGAGCTTGAATGTGATGCTAGTGGAATTGGATTAGGAGGTGTGTTATTACAAGATAGCAAACCTGTTGCATACTTTTACGAAAAATTGAGTGGGCCTAGTCTGAACTATTCTACTTATGACAAAGAATTATATGCTCTTGTTAGGACTTTAGAGACATGGCAACATTATTTATGGCCCAAAGAATTTGTTATACATTCGATCATGAATCTTTGGAACATATTAAAAGTCAAGCTAAACTGAAGCGTAGACATGTTAAATGGGTTGAATTCATTGAGACTTTCCCTTATGTCATTAAACACAAGAAGGGTAAAGAAAATGTTATTCTTGATGCTTTGTCTAAATCGCTATACTATGCTTTCACAACTTGACTTCAAAATATTTGGTTTGGAGACCATCAAAGATCAATATGTGCATGATGCTGATTTTAAAGATGTAATGCAGAATTGTAAAGAAGGAAGAACATGGAACAAGTTCGTTATTAATGATGGTTTTGTGTTCCGTGCTAACAAGCTATGCATTCCTGCTAGCTCTGTTCGTCTTTTGTTGTTGCAGGAGGCGCATGGAGGAGGATTAATGGGACACTTTGGCGTCAAGAAGACGGAGTATATACTTGCTACACATTTCTTTTGGCCAAAGATGAGACGGGATGTTAAGTGTTTTGTTGCTCGCTGCACTACATGTCAAAAAGCTAAGTCACTACTCAATCCTCATGGTTTATATATGCCTTTGCACTGTGCCTAGTGTTCCTTGGGAGGATATATCTATGGACTTTGTTTTAGGTTTACCTCGAACAAAGAAGGGAGGATAGCATATTTGTTGTCGTGGATAGATTCTCGAAAATGGCACACTTTATACCATGTCATAAAAGCGATGATCTTTGTTAATGTTGCTGATTTGTTCTTCATTGAAATTATTAAGCTTGCATGGTGTGCCAAATACTATTGTTTCAGATCGTGATACTAAATTTCTTAGCCACTTTTGGAGATGTTTATGGGCTAAGTTGGGGACTAAACTGCTTTTTAGTACTACTTGTCACCCCAAACTGATGGACAAACTGAAGTAGTCAATAGAACATTGTCTACTATGCTTAGGGCTGTTTTGAAGAATAATAAGAAAATGTGGGAAGAATGCTTGCCTCATATTGAATTTGCTTATAATCGTTCATTGCATTCTACTACTAAGATGTGCCCTTTTGAAATTGTGTATGGCTTCCTACCTCGTGCACCTATTGATTTGTTGCCTCTTCCATCTTGGAGAAGGTTAATTTTGATGCTAAAGAGCGTGCTGAATTGATTTTAAAAATGCATGAGATAACTAAGGAAAACATTGAGCGTATGAATGCTAAATATAAACTTCTTTGGAGATAAGGGTAGAAAACATGTTGTCTTTGCACTGGAGATCTTGTTTGGTTACATTTGCGTGAGATAGGTTTCCTAATTTGCATAAATCAAAGCTAATACCACGTCTTGATGGTCCATTTAAGGTGTTAGAAAATAAATGATAATGCATATAAACTGGAGCTGCTGCAGATTTTGGGGTTAGTCCCACTTTTAACATTGCAGATTTGAAGCCTTATTTGGGTGAGGAATATGAGCTTCCGTCGAGGGCGACTTCATTTCAAAAAGGGAGGATGATGAGGACATCAATACCATTGTTACACCACAGCCCCTCTTGCTACATATCTTGGACCAATTACTAGAGCTCGCGCACGCCAATTAAATTATCGGTACTTTCGTTTCTTGGTAATGATTCTAATGTTCATGAGAATATGATGCTGCCTAAATTGGATACATTTGTTTTGCTTACAAATGAAGGCCCTAGCTTGGAGAAGGATGGACATTGGAGCAAGAACAAGCATGGAGATAATGCCATGCGCAAGGGAACAAACGGAGTTACAAGTGATGATTCAGGACTTTGAAGCCACCCTAATGAGTGGATGAGGCCTTGGACGAAATATACAAGATGCCACTTCATAATATTCGTCCATAGGCTATTCTAGGTCTTTGCCGAGGCCCATGTAATTTCGAAATACTTAAGTATATGCTGTTTTTAGAGTCCGTATGTGTGGGGAAACAAGAGTTAGGGTTGATTTGGACCCCTCCACCAAGGGCCACGAAATTCCCCCTCTTCCTCCATATATGCAGCCCTTAGGGCACCGTTTAGACAGTGGGTTTTGTTTAGATTAAAAGTTAGCCATAGCTGCAACCCGGCGTGCCGTTTGTGTTCAGCGACGAGACAAAGCGTCACAGAACCCCACCTTGATCAATAAAGCTTTCATCTTATATTCGCAATATCCATATTGCAATCTCGTTTCTTGCTTGTTCTTCGTTTGCTCGCGCGAAGCAGACCCTCGTTGATAGAGCAAAGGTGTCCCGTCTTTCGATGAGATGTTGGTTTTCGCTTTGGAGGAAGTCGACTTTGGCGATCCGACTACGAGCGTCTTGAGGGCGTCGCGCCTTAGCAATCGCTAAACCAACTCAGAGAGGTTATTGACCCTTGGAACACGATCAACGACCACGAGTGCATTTCTGAGCAAGCGAACAACAAACAACAAAAAGATTCATCTGTGCGTTAAATAAGATGAAAGTGGCCCTTGGTGAAGGTAACCAAAAATGGCAAAGGTAAAAGCTGTGGAACCTAACATCGTGGCCCTTGGTTGAAATGCTGTTCAACTTCTTGACCATGGTAGGCCCTTCAATTTGTAAGCAAAACAAATGTATCCAATCTAGCAGCATGAAGGTTCATCATGGACATTGTATCGAACTTAAGAAACTAATGCCATATTTGCGCAAGCGTCATGTCCGTAGGGTCAGTAGTGATGTGTAATGAATGTATTGATGTCCTCATCACAGTGGTCAGGTCAGGTTGATCGTGCTCGGCGTGGTCAATAACCTCTCAGAGTTGGTTTAGCGATTGCTAAGGCGCGACGTCCTCGCACGTTCGTAGTCGGATCGTCAAAGTCGACTTCCTCCAAAGCGAAAACCACATCTCATCGAAAGACGGGACACCTTTGCCTCTATCAAGAAGCTTTTAAGCAAAAGAGAAATAGCAAAGAGCTTGTAAGCAATAGCCATAGCATCCAAATATATCATATGGTATCATACTTGATCATCTTGGATCGTTGTGAGAGAAACACCGGGAACCATACATACATAGCATACTTGGGATAGAAAGTTTATCCATTTTGCATCTTATAGGTTGTGCACAAGTGTCGTATCCGCCTATTGAGCAATCGTGCTAGCGTCTCTCTTGAGTTGTGCAACACGAGCGTTTTGGTGGATTCCACATTTGAGCTCATTCCTTGGTTGCACGGCCCCATTTATCTATCCGTGTGTGTGTTTCCGTGTGCCATTCTTTGCTATTGGTCCATTTGTTTCACTTGCGAATTTGTGAATCTCTTTCAACATTATTGACTCTTGCTAACACTTTGCATTAAATTTTGTGCCACTATCCTCACGAGCTCCTCCATAAGCTTTACTTGTGTAGGTGTGAGAACCGACAAGATTGGTACCAATAGTGCTATTTTATTGTCCGCATTTGAGTGAACATGATTCATTTTCAACATCGGTCAAGGTACATTGGTATAAGTTCTTCTCTTTCTCCCACTCATATTTGCTCGAGTCTTGTGATGGATAGGCAAGGCATTTCACCTTCGGTCTACAACAACAACGACGAGTTCGATGCCACGAACAACAACTCCAACGCCAAGATGCAAGCTCAAATGGAGGAGATCAAAGCCCTCATCAAGTCCTACAAGCGATCTTCCTCATCTTCGAGAAGACACGCTCAAGAGCACATGCTTCCGTGCTACCATCTCCGGCAAGATCACATCGGCATCGACACCATCACCAACAAGAACGTGAAGGTCACGCGCTCTACATCAACAACCGCTCAATGACTTCACCATCTCCCTTGGCATCTTCGCCAAGTGACTTCAAGGCATCTTCGCCTACGGACATACGACATCTTCGCCAACAAGAACCTCAAGGCTACGCTCAAGAGAAGCTCCCCAAGCTCAAGTCCGCGACTTCCACGAGCTACTACGACCTCGACATCGACCACGAGATTCCTTTCTATGGGACTCAAGAACCCGAGGAGTGTTTTCCCTCGTCCCTCCCCGTGATTTCCTCGTGTTCTTCCGCTCGTTCTTCGTGTCTCCCCGTAGGATCCACTCCAAACGTGAAAGATCGACGCTATAGGGTTCCACCTACATCATCTATGGATTAGAGCTTAGGTTGATCACATTTTGGAGCCCTACCCTCTTTTTCTAGCTTGATTTTGTCGATTTAGTCCTAAATCCGAAAATCCCCACCAAAAATAGCCCCAAATTTTTTGTGATTTGTTAGTTTTGATGATGTTTTGTTGATTTTGATCCATGGATTTGCTTGGTTTGAGTGGATCTAGCATTTCCCCAAGTTTCCCCACTTTCCATCCACGAAATCTCTCAATTTTGACCTTGAAATCATCAATTTCCGCCCCAATTCGAAAATTTCCGCTTCAAGCGAGATCGGGACTCGTCGGGCGGACCTCGAGACCTCGGGCGGAGATCCGAGACCATCCGGCCGGACATCCGGGACTAAGCCGGACATCCGGGCCTGGGCGCCAAATCTGCTCGGTTCTGGACATACACCCCCGGAAATCCGGGCTCCACCCCGGACATCCGGCCCCTGTGATTTCAGTTTTTTCCGTTTCACCGTTTTGTCCATAACTAATTCACCCGGAGTCCGATTTGGACGTTCTTTAGCTCGTTTTGAAGCTATTGACATCCCCTGTCCCATAAAAATACTACCACCACCATTTGACTCCATAAATTTTTTGAAAATTTGGCAAGTTTGCCTAGGCCTCCCACCATATCATCCGCATAGCCACCACCGACTTACCGCAACCTAACCAATTTTGTTCCCCATAGCATTAGTGGTTGATTGAGTAGCGATTCGAGTCTCCTAAGTTGTTTCGGCTACTTAGGGACGATTGCTTCTTCATCAACCACCACCACCACTTCCACATAACCTTGCCCACCATACACTTGAGCAACCCAACAACCCAATAGTTGTTTGAGCTTGTTGAGTTGTGGCTTGTGTCTCCTAAGGTGTTTGGCTACTTAGAGGCGGCAACTTCAACTCCGACACATGTATAGCCCATCATTCCACTTCCGCATTGCCAAGTGCAAACCACCACCGCATTCCGCTACCACCATTTTGACATTTGATGTTTGAGATTTTGAGTTCGCGGTTTTCCGTTTCCTAAGGTGTTTGACTGCTTAGGACGAGTCTCCATCATCTTGGTATCTACATCAAGAACACCGCCACTCATCATCGCCGGACGGTAACCTCCATATCATCTTGGTATCGTGGTATCCCTCCATTGTATATTCCTTTGCCATTGCATTGTTAACCCCTAGCCTTACTTTTGCGTTACTTGCCTATCGAGACTAGCCATTTGAGTATTGCCGGCAACGTTACTAGTGCACATTAGTGATCATACCTTCCATTACATACCATACCATATCATATTGGTATCATATCATCCATTGTGTCTCAAGTTTGTTCCCGCATATTGTGGCGACCGGACCGAATGGATCAAGTCTACGTGCTCGATGTCATCCTGGATCGATAATCTTGACACCACAGTGCCTTGAAGGATTTATAGCGAGTAGCAATCACACTTAATACAATGTTGTCCACAAGGAACTTATTACAATAATATGGCTTAAGGCCATCTAATAATAACAGCGGAAGGCTTGGAAGATAAGTGAGTCCATCAACTCCATCGGCATCACTTGAGTATAGAACCACGACCTAACACCTTACAAATAAATGCGAAAAGTACGCAACATGAAAGTTGCAGCCAACAATTGACACATGGAATATCTTGGCAATGTAACACATAGAGAGTAATGAAGGAATAAGCCTATACTACATGCATATATGGCTGGTGGTAAGCTCTCTGATTACTGATTTTGCATAAAGCTAATTTTCCCTACAACAAAGGAATAATTTTGTTTAACTATCATGGTGGTTGTTAAACATTGAGAATGGTTGACACATCCTCAATCCCAATTAAAAGTACTCATCAAAACCCAATAACATTTATTAGAAGTAACATGTTGAGATTCACATGATATTCAGTTACTAGATACTCAAGGCGTCCATAGCAGGGGACACGGCTAATCATGATTAGTTTACTACACTCTGTAGAGGTTTAGCACTTTTCCCCACAAGACTCGATCGCCTCCGCTTGTTTTCTCGCACTACATGGTGTTTGAGAAGCGGATGGCCGAGACTGATCTTTCGAAGCACTAGCACCTTACATGTGGGTAGACCTTACCAACCTACATCCCCTACCTCGGCTAGCCTACCGTAAGAGTTCGCACAACTTACTCAACTATGCGAGCCCATATTGGCTTGTGGCTGCTACGGAAGTTTCTAGTTTGAATAATCTTATGATCCCTTAGAGCACAGGTGGCGGTCCAGAAGAAATCTGAGCAAGTCTGATAGAAACCAGTGCCTCAATCCACCCGGATGTGTGTTTAGGTTGCCACCTTAGATAAACCATTAATTAACAATCTCACATCATCATGGATATTCACTCACCCAATCCCGTCTACTAGCATAGCATGGCATAATAAGCAAGCGTAGAAGTAACTCCCAAGGTTTCATAAGTAAAAGCAGGTAATAGGTACTACCTCAATCTACTTCCCATCCCACAATTTAAGTTGATCCTAAACATGCAAGTGTTTGAGGAATAGGGCTAATGCATAAAAGCTGGGTAGTAGAAAAGGTATGATCAAATGTTACTTGCCTTCTTGATGATCCATGAGACCTAGAGATTGAGTAACAAGCGGCGCACTCGGGTGATCTACTTGAGACAAACAACAAGCATACAATAAGTACTCATCTAGTGCAGGGAAATCTCGAATACAAGATCCAACGAGAAAGTTCAACTTAAGAACCACTGGTTGCAAAAGAATCAAATCAAATAAAGCATCGAAAGTCGAAAGTCGAGGAGAGCGACTCGGTTTTAGCAATTTGAAACTAGGTCAAAATTTACAGTAGCAAAACTTTGTTTAGGTAGGTTAGTCGGAACGGCGGTTTGAAAGCGAAACTCGGCGCTTGAATCACTGATTCCGATAAGCGGCGAGAAAATAAACAGATTTGAAAATTGAATCGGAAATCGAAATCGGAAAATAACGGATTAAATCCGATTAAAAGAAAAATAGCGGACGTTAGTTAACGAAACTAACAAGCGAACACGTTCATTAAAGCGAGCAGGTCGGTGAGCGTTCACTAATTAATAAAACAGAAAAAAATAAACCAATCTAGGGTTTTAAAAAAACCGAACAATGAAAGAAAAATCGGATCGGCTTTTTTTGGAATAAAACGGACCAGGGAAAAGCGTGTGGTGGCTACCTCGTGAGTCGCCCGTGGCTCGAGACTCCGTGAGCGTGCGGGCCAGCCGTCGGGGTCGGTGGGTGGGCCAGGAGGTCGGGGTGAGGCAGGCGGCGGCGGCAGCGGCGGCAGTGGCGTCCTCGAGGCGGCGGCTCGGGTTAGAGGCGGCTCGGGGTGAGGAGGAGAGAGGGGAGTATATAAAGGAGGGTGCCTTGGGGGAGGGGCCTGTGGCAGTGTGGCGTGGCCGGGACTCGACAGTGGCGGCGGCGGGACTCCTCCGTCTTGAGGCCTTGAGGAGGGAGTTGGGCGTGGCGGTGGGCTGCCCTTGGCCCGAAGCGTAGCGGCGGTTTTTAAACAAAAGCAAGCAATTAAAATAAAACTAAACAAACTCCAAATTAAATAAAATTAATTTTCCCGACTCCTAAAATGAGTCGAACAAAATGAACTTTAAAGCAGGGCAAAATGCATATTTTAAAATACTCATTTTTTCCTAAAGCAAATAAACTTGAGAAACCAAAATTTTGTTTATTTATTAAATCTTCATTTTTCCTAAATGTTGGGAAAGTCATATTATTCCCCTCTTAATATTTTTGTATCGGAAAAACTTTTGAAGATAAATAAATAAATCAAATGATCCTATTTTCAAAATTTGAGAAATCCCAAATATGAAAATAATGAAATCTCAACTCTCTCCGAGGGTCCTTGAGTTGCGTGAAATTTTCTAGGATCGGAAAAATGCGAGAAAATATGATATGCATGATGACTTAATATATAACATTCCAAATTGAAAATTTGGGATGTTACAAACCTACCCCCCTTAAGATGAATCTAGCCCTCGAGATTCGGGTTAACTAGAAAATAGGTGAGGTGGTCCTTGAGCAACTCTTCCTCTCTTTCCCGGTGGCTTCATCTTGATGTGGTGGCTCCTTTGAACCTTGCAAAACTTGATAACCTTCTTTGCGAGTAACTCTGCTGGCATAATCGAGAATCTTATTGGTTTTCCTCATAAGTTAAGTCATCCTTCAACTGAATTGCCTCGGTGTACTTTGTGTCTCTTAACGGTATCTCTGCTATCTCGGAATGACATTTCTTCAACTGGGAAACATGGAATACATCATGAATTCCTGACAGTCCATCTGGCAATTCCAGCTTATAAGCAACTTCCCCCATGCGTTGCAAAATCTTATACGGTCCAACAAAACGTGGTGCTAATTTTCCTTTAACTCCAAAACGCTTAACTCCTCGAAGCGGGGATACTCTAATATATACTCTGTCTCCAACTTCATATTCAATCGCTTTGCGCTTTGAATCCGCATAGCTCTTTTATGCGGATTGGGCTACCTTGAGCCTATCTCGAATCAACAACCTACATTGAGACTCCTTAATCAAATCTGGTCCAAACAATTGGCGATCTCGGTTTAGTCCCATGACAACGTTGTCCTGCATCTCCTTCCATCTGAGCCTCGAAAGGTGCCATCTTCAAGCTGGTTTGGTAGCTGTTGTTATAAGAAAATTCTGCATCTGACAAATTATCATCCCAACTGGATCCATAATCTAGTGCACAAGCTCTCGGCATATCCTCCAAAATCTGATTGACTCTCTCGGTTTGTCCATCGGTGCGTGGGTGGAAAGCTGTCTTGAATTCGATCTGGTTCCCAATGTTTCGTACTGCTGGTTCCAAAACTTTGAGGTAAATTGGGTTCCTCTATCCGATACAATACTCCTCGGAACTCCGTGTAAACACACAATTCTGGTCATGTATATCTTTGCCAACTTAGCACTGCTATAGGTAGTCTTATTTGGAATGAAATGAGCTACCTTCGTCAGCGATCGACTATAACCCATATCGAGTCATATCTGAGCGAGTCTTTGGCAAACCTGTGATGAAATCCATGCCTAATTTATCCCACTTCCATTCGGGTATCGGCAATGGTTGTAACAATCCTGCTTTGGCCGATGTTCGCCTTTACTCTCGACATACGCGCAAACTGCTACATACTCCATAATATCCTTCTTCATTCCGGTCCACGGAAAGTATTCTTCAAATCCAAACACATCTTGGTATTTCTGGGTGAATCGAATAGGGTGAATCATGAGCTTCTTGCAAAATCAACTTCGATCTCCGGGTTATTGGGCACATAAACACGGTCTTCAAACCATAGGGTATCGTGCTCATCCTCACGAAATCCTTTAGCTTTTCCTTTGCTCATTTTCTCCTTTATAGAGGCAACTTCCTTATCGCCTTTTGGGCTTCTCGATTTTGTCCATCGGTGTAGGTTGAATCTCCAATGCTGCTACATAGCCTCTCGGAACTATTTCCAAACATAGCTCTCGAAGGTCCTCGGCTAACTCATTGGGTATTCCTCCCATCATAAGGGTATTGGCGTGGCTCTTACGGCTCAATCGTCTGCTACAGCGTTAGCCTTTCCGGGTGATAATGCAATCTCATATCATAATCCTTGATAAGCTCTAACCATCTCCTCATGCGAGATTTAATTCATACGTGTGAAGATGTACTTCAAACTCTTGTGATCCGTGTACACTTCACAATGATTTCCTATGAGAAAATGTCTCCATGTCTTCAGCGCATGCACTACGGCTGCTAACTCCAAATCATGTGTGGCATAATTCAACTCATGAGGCTTAAGTTGTCGTGAAGCATCTGAAACAACTCTTCCTTCCTGCATAAGCACTGCTCCAAGTCCTCTCGTGAAGCGTGCAATACACCTCATAATCCTTGGTTTGATCCGGCAATATTAAAACTGGTGAGGTAACCAATCTTTTCTTCAACTCCTGAAAACTTGCCTCGCAGTCCTCGGTCCATATGAATTTGTTATCCTTCTTCAACAATTCTGTCATAGGCTTTGCAATCCTTGAGAAATTCTCAATGAATCTTGGTAGTATCCTGCGAGTCAAGGAAACTCGAATCTCTCAACTGTCGTTGGTGCTTCCCATTTGATTCTGGTCTCAACCTTTGTGGGGTCAACTGCTATTCCTTCTCCGGATATAACATGTCCAAGAAATCCAACTTCCTTTAGCCAAAACTCACATTTGCTGAACTTGGCATATAGCTGGTGTTCCTCGGTTTCTCCAAAACCAATCATAAATGTTCCTTGTGTTCCTCTTCATCCTTGAGAAAATCAAAATGTCATCAATGAACACCACGACGAACTTATCCAAAAACTCCATAAACACTTTGTTCATCAGGTTCATGAAATAGGCTGGTGCGTTAGTCAGTCAAATGACATAACGGTATATTCATACAGTCCATATCTCGTAGTAAGCGCTGTCTTGGGTATATCCTGCTCCGAATCTTCAAGCGATGGTACCACGATCGTAAATCGATCTTGGAAAACACTTTAGCTCCTTGCAAGCGATCAAACAAATCATTTATCATTGGTAGTGGGTACTTGTTCTTGATTGTTACTTCATTCAATCCACGATAATCAACAACCATTCTTAACGATCCATCCTTCTTCTCCACTAACGATGCGGGTGATCCCCAAGGTGAAGAACTTGGGCGAATAAAACCTTTGTCCAACAATTCCTTAATCTGCTTCTTGATTTCCGCCAAATCTTGTGCGGCGCATCACATCACGGTAAACCCGATATCGGGCACTGTTCTGGTAACAGCTCAATCAAAAACTCAATGTCTCTATCCGGTGGCATTCACGGCAACTCTTAGGAAATACATCGGATAATCCTTCACCCTGGTACTTCTTCACCGCACCACTCGATAAGCAATTTACTTGCGTTCTCCTCGGCTCGTGTCATGATACATACTTGATCCTTCTTCCTTACGGTGTGGTGAGCAAAATTGACTTTGTGGTGCAATCTATGTTTCCTCCATACTTTGATAACCAATCCATGCCTAATATCACATCAATCCTTGGGATTCCGAACTATTAGGTGCGAGGGAAAACATAGTGTCCAATCCTTAATGGTAGTCGATCACACCATTTACTAGCCATGTATTCTGCTCGGTGAGGTTACTAGCATGGGTGACCTAAGGGCTTGGGTGGTAATTTGTACTTATCCACAAATCCCTTTGATATGTATGAATCGATGCACGATGTCGAAAAGAACAACTGCGATAAATGACTTAACCAAAAACTTACCGATTCTTGCATCGGGCTGATCTTCAACCTCCTCCACATCAATGTGGTTCACATCCCCTGTTGAAAGGGTTGGGCTTCTTTCGAGCTTCCATTGCCATTTCCATTTTGGCCTTACGGGCAGTCATTTGCATAATGCCCGATCTTGCGGCACTTAAAGCAAGTGATGTGACTCAGGTCTACCTTGGATGGTGTTGGCGGGTTGGTGCGATTCTGTCCATTGCTTCCTCCATTCCGTTCCCACTTAGTGCCATTATGGTTATCTGAATTACCTCCTCCATGGGTATGCTAAAACTGAATTCCTGATTTAGGGGTATAACGAGGCTTGCTGAGCTCGAGTTATACTTTCCTGTCCATACTTCGCTTGCAGTTCTCAATTCTGCTGCTTCCTTCAATCATGAGGGCTCGGTCTACCAACTCCTGGTAGTTGTTGAAACTTGCTACCATCAACGGCATCTTGAACTCATCATTCAGTCCTTCCGAAACTTCTCTGCTTAGCGCATCTGTAGCAGCGCCATCACGGGGCATAACGTGCTAACTTACTAAAATCATCCACATCTTGGCCAACAATCCTTCCTCCTTGGCGTAAGTTGCGAAACTCACGCTTCTTCATGGCCATAGCTCCTGCTGAAACATGGGCGGTCTGAAAAGCTTCTTGGCTGATCCCATGTGACCTTTGTCTCTGGGGTAAGTGGCTGTAAATTCTCCCACCATCTTTGCTGCGGGTCCTTCAAGCTGGTGTGCAGCAAACTTCACTCTTTCTCCATCTGTGCATCCTGCGTGGTCAACTCCTTCCTATCTTGCGGAGCCAATCATACTGCTACAATCGGCTCGGTGCTCTTTGGAATACACCGTGATTCAGCCTAAGAAGCGAGTCAAGTGATCCGGGTGTTGGTGGTGGTGGGTTGTTGTTGTTGTTGTTGTTGTTGTTGTTGGTGGTGTTGCCTGGTTACGCACCAATGTTTGAATCAAGGTGTTACTTCTTTGAATCAATTGGGTGATCTCTGGCGGAAAACAAACCGGTGTCGCGTCTTGGAGGCATCGATGGGTTTAGAAGAGGCGATAAATTAAGAATAGAATGAGGTCTAAGGGAATCACTACCCAAATGCACATGAGCAAATGCACACAAAATCACTTCATTCAAACAAAGGGCTTACAACGATCTAACTATCGCAAAAGTCGTGTACTATAATGTTTACATGGAGGTAATACTACTAATATGTGGGGGACTTCTACTAATTTGAACCGATGGAAGACTCCATGATGTCTGCTCCGACCGTCTTCAAAGTCGGGTTCACTTGGATCCGAATCGGTGTCGTCGATGATGATGTAGTTGCTTGGACAGCCGGCGTACTTGTCTTCATTTTGGCGCCAACTTCTTCTTGAGTTCTCAATTTCGTACTTAAGATCGTTATTGTGTCTTGCTAGAGCTACGATCTCGTCCATGTAGTCCTTGCGTGTAGTCTTTAGTTCTTCTTCAAGTTCGATGATCCTTCCCTTTGCATTACGCAACTCCAACATATCATTGCACATCTGGTTCTCTGGCGTCGAATGTTTGGTTTAACTCTGGATGAAAGCTGCAATGGATCTATCCTTCTTGGTCTTGACTATCTCCCATTGTTCATCTCGGCGTCCATAAATCTGGTAGATAGTGTCCTTGAGGTCTTCTTGATAAACTTCTCCAATCGTCCCATGGTGATATGAGCTGCCATGCTCTTTCCGGACTCAAGTTGGTGCCTTGAAAACACTATCTATAGGCTTGGTGATTGGGGCGAATGTCCTTCTGGAACATGAGCTTGAATCTTCGGCGCTCCTCTTGAGCGAGTGGCGTTGAAAGTTCGGTGAAGCTTGGTAATCCAATGTTCGGTACTTGGTGACTTCCTTCAAGTGAAATCCAAAAGGTGTGCCTTCATCGGTTGGGCGTACTTGATCTTGGCGTCCGTCATCCTAAAGAGTAGAAAAGATGAGGAGTTAGAAAATGGGAAGAGAGTAGTGATCTATGGCTTTAACTTAGTGGTGGTGTCCTCTACGATCGGCGTGTGCTCGATACCATCTCTGTAGCGACCGGACCCGAATGGATCAAGTCTCGTGCTCGGTGTCATCCCTGGATCGATGTCTTGACACCACACAGTGCTTGAAGGATTTATAGCGAGTAGCAATCACACACTTAATACAACGTTGTCCACAAGGGAACTTATTACAATAATATGGCTTAAGGCCATCTAATAATAACAGCGGAAGGCTTGGAAGATAAGTGAGTCCATCAACTCCATCGGCATCATGAGTATAGAACCACGACCTAACACCTTACTAAATAAATGCGAAAATGCGCAACATGAAAGTTGCAGCCAAGCAGGTCACACATGGAATATCTTGGCAATGTAACACATAGAGTAATGAAGGAATAAGCCTATACTACATGCATATATGGCTGGTGGTAAAGCTCTCTGATTCTGATTTTGCATAAAGCTAATTTTCCCTACAACAAAGGAATAATTTTGTTTAACTATCATGGTGGTTGTTAAACATTGAGAATGGTTGACAGCATCCTCAATCCCAATTAAAAACTACTCATCAAAACCCAATAACATTTATTAGAAGTAACATGTTGAGATTCACATGATATTCAGTTACTAGATACTCAAGACGTCCATAACCGGGGACATGGCTAATCATGATTAGTTTACTACACTCTGCAGAGGTTTGCGCACTTTTCCCCACAAGACTCGATCGCCTCCGCTTGTTTCTCGCACTACATGGTGTTTGAGAAACGGATGACCGAGACACAGTCTTTCAGAAGCACTAGCACCTTACATGTGGGTAGACCGTACCAACCTACATCCCCTACCTCAGCTAGCCTACCCGTAAGAGTTCGCACAACTTACTCAACTATGCCAGAGCCCATATTGGCTTGTGGCTGCACACGGAAGTTTCTAGTTTGAATAATCTTATGATCCCTTAGAGCACAGGTGGCGGTCCAGAAGAAATCTGAGCAAGTCTGATAGAAACCAGGTGCCTCAATCCACCCGGATGTGTGTTTAGGTTGCCACCTTAGATAAACCATTAATTAACAATCTCACATCATCATGGATATTCACTCACCCAATCCACGTCTACTAGCATAGCATGGCATAATAAGCAAGCGTGAAGTAACTCCCAAGGTTTCATAAGTAAAAGCAGGTAATAGGTACTACCTCAATCTACTTCCCATCCCACAATTTAAGTTGATCCTAAACATGCAAGTGTTTGAGGAATAGGGCTAATGCATAAAAGCTGGGTAGTAGAAAAGGTATGATCAAATGTTACTTGCCTTGCGATGATCCATGAGACCTAGGGATTGAAGTAACAAGCGGCGCACTCGGGTGATCTAGCGAGACAAACAACAAGCATACAATAAGTACTCATCTAGTGCACAGGAAATCTCGAATACAAGATCCAACCAGAAAGTTCAACTTAAGAACCCTGGTTGCTAAGAGAATCAAATCAAATAAAGCATCGAAAGTCGAAAGTCAAGAAAACGACTCGGTTTTAGCAATTTGAAACTAGGTCAAAATTTACAGTAGCAAAACTTTGTTTAAGTAGGTTAGTCGGGCGGCGGTTTGAAAGCGAAACTCGAGCGCTTGAATCACCTGATTCCGATAAGCGGCGAGAAAATAAACAGATTTGAAAATTGAATCGAAATCGAAATCGGAAAATAACGGATTAAATCCGATTAAAAGAAAAATGACGAGCGGTTAAAGCAGCGGACGTTCGTTAACAGAAACTAACAAGCGAACACGTTCATTAAAGCGAGCGGGTCGGTGAGCGTTCACTAATTAATAAAACAGAAAAAAAAAACCAATCTAGGGTTTAAAAAAACCGAACAACGAAGAAAAACCGGATCGGTTTTTTGGAATAAAACGGACAGGGGAAAAGGTAGTGGTGGCTACCTCCGTGAGTCGTGGCGAGCTCGAGACTCGTGAGGCTTGGCGAGGTCGGTGAGGTGGTGGGTCGGTGGTCGAGGCGGCAGGTCAGCGGCGTCAGCAGTGACAGCCCGGCAGTGGCGTCATGGATGGCGTCCTTGGGCGCGGCTCGAGGTGAGGAGAGAGGGGGATATAAAGGGAGGGTGCCTTGGGGGAGGAAGGGCCTGTGGTGGCGTGGCCGGCCGGACTTCAGCCAGGTGGTGGCGGGACTCCTCCGTCTTGAGGGGGTGAGGGGAGGGAGGGAGGCGGCGGCGGTGGTGGGCCCTTGGCCCGAGCGAAGCGGCTTTTTTTTTTAAACAAAGCGCAAGCAATTAAAAATAAAACCAAACAAACTCCAAATTAAATAAAATTAATTTTCCCGACTCCTAAAAATGAGTCGAACAAAATGAACTTTAAAAGCGAGGCAAAATGCATATTTTTAAAATACTCATTTTTTTCCCTAAAGCAAATAAACTTCGAGAAACCAAAATTTTGTTTATTTATTAAATCTTCATTTTTCCTAAATGTTGGGAAAGTCATATTATTCCCCCTCTTAATATTTTTGTATCGGAAAAACTTTTGAAGATAAATAAATAAATCCAAATGATCCTATTTTCAAAATTTGAGAAATCCCAAATATGAAAATAATGAAATCTCCAACTCTCTCCGAGGGTCCTTGAGTTGCGTGAAATTTTTAGGATCGAAAAATGCGAGAAAATATGATATGCATGATGACTTAATATATAACATTCCAAATTGAAAATTTGGGATGTTACCTATACTCTACAATTGCTATCTTGGTTTGTGCATTGTGCAAAGTGGCCATAGAGAGAAAAAAAAAAAGCTTTTAAGCAAAAGAAAGAGAGCAAAGAGCTTGTAAGCAAGTGCCATAGCATCATAACACATTGCATATAAGATTGTCATATCCGATCATCTTGGATCATCTTGAGAGAAACAAGAACCATACATACATAGCATACTTGGGATAGAAGTTTATCCATTTGCATCTTATAGGTTGTGCACAAGTGTCGTATCCGCCTATTATTGCAATCGTGCTAGCGTCTCTCTTGAGTTGTGCAACACGAGCGTTTTGGTGGATTCCACATTTGAGCTCATTCCTTGGTTGCACGGCCCCATTTATCTATCCGTGTGTGTGTCTCCGTGTGCCTCATATTGCTATTGGTCTACTTGTTTAGCTTGCGAATTTGTGAATCTCTTTCAACATTATTGACTCTTGCTAACATTTTGCATTAAATTTTTGTGCCACTATCCTCACCGAGCTCCTCCATAAGCTTTGCTTGTGTAGGTGTGAAGCCGACAAGATTGGTACCAATAGTGCTATTTCATTGTCGCATTTGGGTGAACTTGATTCATTTTCAACATCGGTCAAGGTACATTGGTATAAGTTCTTCTCTTTCTCCCACTCATATTTGCTCGAGTCTTGTGATGGCTAGGCAAGGCATTTCACCTTCGGTCTACAACAACAACGCGCGTTCGATGCCACGAACAACAACTCCAGCGCCAAGATGCAAGCTCAAATGGAGAGATCAAAGCCCTCATCAAGTCCTACAAGCGATCTTCCTCATCTTGAGAAGGCGCTCAAGAGCACATGCTTCCGTGCTACAATCTCCGGCAAGATCACATCGGCATCGACACCATCATCAACAAGAGCGTGAAGGTCAAGATCTCAACATCAACAACCGCTCAACGACTTCACCATCTCCCTTGGCATCTTCGCCAGCGACTTCAAGGCATCTTAAGCCCGGATATTCGGCATCTTAGCCAACAAGCACCCCAAGACTACGTTCAAGAGAAGCTTCCCAAGCTCAAGTCCGCGACTTCCACGAGCTACTCGACCTCTACATCGACCACGAGATTCCTTTCTATGGGACTCAAGAACCGAGAGTACCTCGAGTGGGAGCGTTTGATGGACGACTACCTCAAGCTACATCAAGTTCCTCCAGAAGATCAAGTGAAGTGCGCCACAAGAAACTTCCACGACTATGCCTCGACATTGATGAGGACATCAATACCATTGTTACACCCACAACCCCTCTTTGCTACATATCTTTGGACCAATTACTAGAGCTCGCGCGCCAATTAAATTATCGGTACTTTCGTTTCTTGGTAATGATTCTAATGTTCATGAGAATATGATGCTGCCTAAATTGGATACATTTGTTTTGCTTACAAATGAAGGCCCTAGCTTGGAGAAGGATGGACATTGGAGCAAGAACAAGCATGGAGATAATGCCATGCAAGAGGAACAAACGGAGTTACAAGTGATGATTTCAGGACTTTGAAGCCACCATAATGGGTGCATGAAGCCTTGGACGAAATATACAAGATGCTACTTCATAAATGTCGTCCCGACACTATTCTAGGTGCTTTCGTCACCTTATTAGTGGGCCAGGCCCACGTAATTTCGAAATACTTAAGTATAGGCTGTTTTAGAGTCCGTATGTGTGGGAAACAAGAGTTAGGGTTGATTTGGACCCCTCCACCAAGGGCCACGAAATTCCCCCTCTTCCTCCATATATACAGCCCTTAGGGCAACGTTTAGACCTTGGGTTTTGTTTAGATTAAAAGTTCGCCATAGCTGCAACCGGCGTGCCGTTTGTGTTCAACGACCGGACAAAGCGTCCACAGAACCCCACCTTGATCAATAAAGCTTTCATCTTATATTCGCAATATCCAGATTGCAATCTCAGTTTCTTGCTTGTTCTTCGTTTGCTCGCGAAGCAGACCCTCGTGGTCGATTGATCGTGCTCGGCGTGGTCAATAACCTCTCGAGTTGGTTTAGCGATTGCTAAGGCGCGGCGTCCTCGCGACGTTAAGTAGTCGGATCGTCAAAGTCGACTTCCTCCAAAGCGAAAACCACATCTCATCGAAAGACGGGACACCTTAGCCTCTATCAAGTGGTATCAGATTTTCAGGTTGCTCGGTGAGATTTTACAGTTTTTCGTAGATTAGATCGAGTCTGTTCTTCATACCTAAAATCCGTGTCCATAGACCACCACCGCTACCACCACCGCTGCCATATACCACCACCAATCCGTATCCATAGACCACCACCAATCCGTGTCCGTATACCACCACCGATCCATATCCATATACTACCACCGCTACCACCACCGCTGCCATATACCACCACGATATATCCAATCCGAGTTCCTTGCATATTAGGGTTGTTTTCGAGATCCATCTAGTTTCCGATTTGTGTTTTCCCTGCCGGAGTAGGTTTCGGAAAAAAAAATTCGAAAACCACCCTCCGTTTAGGCCCAAAATTTTCAAAGCGCACTTGTCGAAAAAATTTTCGGCTATCCTATTTTAAGTGTTTTAAGCGTATTGAGGCGATCGCCGTTATAGAAAGTTTTTTGACCCGTTTCAGTTTTTGGGCCGGGCGGTCGAAAAAAAAAAATTGGTCAAAAAATTTCGTGCCCATACATCGGTTTGACCTCGGAAGAGTTTTGGGACACTCGCCATTATAGTGATTTTTCGCAAAAAAAAAAAGCAGCAAAAAAAAAAGCGAATTTTTTTTTGCGAGTGTGCTTTTCCGTTGTTTCCGTGCAGCGCCGTGATTTTGTTAGTGTTCTAGGCTCGTCTCTCTAACGCGGTCTAGCCTAGGACCCGACCACTGATACCGTCGTTGGCGTTTATTCAACTTTGCATCTCGAATTGATTATTCTGACCCTTTTGCTACCATATTATAAGCCTTCCCAGCTTCACATACATCTACATCGTGCGTTTGACTCTCCCAGTAATCGCTCTATCAAGCTTTGAGAGTTTTGACTACATCGGTTGCGATCACTTTCTTCTTTGGGTAAGAACTGGTAAGAATTTGAGATTTGCTTGCGGTTGTGATTGTCCACCACCACCACCACCACTTCCTAGTAGTCTGTGAATCATATTCTTGTGTGTTTCTATTGCTGCTAACCATGGCAGGATCACAAGCCAAGCGAGACTATTGGGAGAACATGACAAACAAAGCGTTACATGATAAGTTTCAACAAATGATGAGTGGGCAGGTGGACGATGTGCTAAATAGATTTGAAGAGGCCATGGAGAAGATAGATGGCATTGAAAAGGCGTTGAAACAAAGCTCGATATCAAGTTTAATGAATTGCTGGCGTACTACCACCACCACCGGCTGCACCTAACGCACCTCTACTACAACAACACGGACTACCTCCACATGTGAAACAGCCCTCCGCCGAGCTTCCGTGTCCCTCTTCACTGGCCAAGCTCTTTGGTCTTGCTGTTGATATACGTGGCTCCTGCTGCTGCGGTGGGAGGATGATTATGTGAGAGCTTACGAGGATGAGGTTGATCAACATCGAACTCGTGCAACCACCTGACACCACAACCACCAGGTCGTCCACATGCAAATAATGGCAATGTTAGGGCTCCCCTTCAGTGCGAGATCATGACCATCTCCCTAAACTGAAATTGAATATTCCACCATTTGAGGGTAGATATGTTCTGATATATATCTTACTTGGGAATTAGAAACTGAACAACGATTTACATGTTTACAATATCACGAGGAGAGGCGTGTTCTGCTGCTGTTTGTGCTTTCACTAGCTTTGCATGTGTTTGGTGAATGCGAACATTGTAGATTATATCCTGTTCCACTACTTGGGCTGCTTTGAAAACTGCTATGCGTACTCGTTGGGTTCCACCATATTATCAGCGTGAATTACTTCAAAAATTGCAGCGCTTAAGACAAGGAAAAAATTCGGTGAAGAATATTATCGGGAATTACAAACTGGCTTGATTAGATGTGGTATTGTTGAGGAGAATGAAGCTATGCTTGCATGTTTTACGGGTGGATTAAATAGAGATTCAGACCATTCTAGACTACAAGGATTATAATAATATCACTCGATTATTCCATCTTGCTTGTAAAGCTGAGCGTGAAGTGCAGGATCGACAAGCCTTGGCGCGGACTAACTTTTCTGCAGGTCGACCTTCATCATGGACACCACGTGCATCATCTACTTCACACGTTCTACTACACGGCACCTCCGTCGGCTGCCACCTCAACCGTGATACAAGAAAGCAGGCACAACCACCACTATCGCCAAGAGTACACTGCTTTGGGCCTACAGAGCTCTTCTTCTTCCATGGCGTCAGCAGGGCACACAAGTGATATAATTTGTAAATCGTTGTAAGGGAAGAGGACATTTTTTGAGAGAATGCCAATCTCAGCGTGTGATGATTGCTCTTGAGGATGGTGGGTATGAGTCGCTAGTGACTATGATGAAGAGACTTTGGCTCTTATTACACATGAAGAACACGGTGGAGATGATTACGATCCTGAGACGCAATACATGGCTGCTGAAGATCTTGACAGGTATGAATGTTTAGTTGCTCAACGTGTTTTGAGTGTGCAGGTTACACAAGCCGAGCAAAATCAGAGGCATAACTTGTTCCATACAAAGGGAGTTGTGAAGGAGCGTTCTATTAGCGTCATCATAGATGGAGGAGCTGCAACAACTTGGCTAGCATGGATATGGTGGGAAGCTTTCTCTCACCACAAGACCACATCCACATCCTTACTACATCCAATGGTTCAACAACAGCGGCAAGGTTAAGGTAACACGTCTTGTTCGTGTGCATTTTAGTATCTCTACATATGCTGATTATGTTGATTGTGATGTGGTACCTATGCAAGCATGTTCCTTATTACTTGGTAGACCATGGCAATTTGATAAAAATTCTGTACACCATGGTAGAAACAATCAGTATACTCTTGTTCACAAGGATAAAAATATTACTTTGCTTCCTATGACTCTGATTCCATTTTGAAAGATGATATTAATAGAGCTAATAAAGCAAAACAGGAGAAAATAAGAGTGAAAATCAGATTGTGGCAAAAGAATTTGAGCAACAAATGAAGCCTAATAATAAACCATCTAATGTTGCTTCGAAATTAAACTGAAAAGTGCATGTTTATTTGCCACCAAATCTGATATTGATGAGCTAGATTCTAGCAAATCTGTTTGCTATGCTTTTGTGTGCAAAGAGGCATTATTTTCATTCGAGGGCGTGCCTTCCTCTTTGCCCCTGCTGTCACTAACATTTTGCGGGGAGTTATTGGCGTCTTCCCACAAGGCGTGCCACGGGATTACCACCTATTCGAGGATTGAGCATCAAATTGACTTAATTCCGGTGCATCGCTACCAACCGCGCACCATACCGTACCAATCCGGAGGAGGCGAAGGAGATTATCGTCAAATCACAGGAGCTGCTCGACAAAGGTTATATCTGCGAATCTCTTAGTCCTTGTGCTGTTCCTATTATACTAGTGCCTAAAAGGATGGTGCGTCGGCGTATGTGTGTTGATTGTAGAGGCATTAATAATATTACTATTCGTTATCGTCATCCTATTCCTAGGCTAGATGATATGCTTGATGAATTGAGTGGCTCTACAATATTCTCCAAAGTTGATTTGCGTAGTGGATACCATCAAATTCGTATGAAATTGGGAGATGAATGGAAAACAGCATTTAAAACTAAGTTTGGATTATATGAGTGGTTAGTCATGCCTTTTGGGTTAACTAATGCACCTAGTACTTTCATGAGATTAATGAGCGAAGTTTTCGTGCTTTCATTGGACGATTTGTGGTAGTTTACTTTGATGATATACTGATTTATAGCAAATCTTTGGAAGAACATTTGGAACATTTACGTGCTGTTTTTAATGCTCTCGTGATGCGTTTGTTTGGTAACCTTGGGAAGTGCACCTTTTGCACCGACCGAGTATCTTTTCTTGGCTATGTTGTTACTCACGAGGAATTGAAGTTGATAAAGCCAAGATTGAAGCTATTGAGAGTTGGCCGCAGCCCAAAGCGGTCACACAAGTGAGGAGTTTTCTTGGACTCGCTGGTTTCTATAGGCGTTTTGTGAGAGACTTTAGCACCATTGCTGCACCTCTCAATGAGCTTACAAAGAAGGATGTGCCTTTTGTTTGGGGTACCGCATAGGAAGAAGCCTTCACGGTATTGAAAGATAAGTTGACACATGCTCCTTTACTCCAACTTCGACTTTAATAAGACTTTTGAGCTTGAATGTGATGCTAGTGGAATTGGATTAGGAGGTGTGTTATTACAAGATGGCAAACCTGTTGCATATTTTACGAAAAATTGAGTGGGCCTAGTCTGAACTATTCTACTTATGACAAAGAATTATATGCTCTTGTTAGGACTTTAGAGACATGGCAACATTATTTATGGCCCAAAGAATTTGTTATACATTCGATCATGAATCTTTGAAACATATTAAAAGTCAAGCTAAACTGAATCGTAGACATGCTAAATGGGTTGAATTCATTGAGACTTTCCCTTATGTCATTAAACACAAGAAGGGTAAAGAAAATGTTATTCTTGATGCTTTGTCTCGTCGCTATACTATGCTTTCACAACTTGACTTCAAAATATTTGGTTTGGAGACCATCAAAGATCAATATGTGCATGATGCTGATTTTAAAGATGTAATGCAGAATTGTAAAGAAGGAAGAACATGGAACAAGTTCGTTATTAATGATGGTTTTGTGTTCGTGCTAACAAGCTATGCATTCCTGCTAGCTCTGTTAGTCTTTTGTTGTTGCAGGAGGCGCATGGAGGAGGATTAATGGGACACTTTGGCGTCAAGAAGGCGGAGGATATACTTGCTACACATTTCTTTTGGCCAAAGATGAGGCGGGATGTTGAGCGTTTTGTTGCTCGCTGCACTACATGTCAAAAAGCTAAGTCACGACTCAATCCTCATGGTTTATATATGCCTTTACTGTGCCTAGTGTTCCTTGGGAGGATATATCTATGGACTTTGTTTTAGGTTTACCTCGAACAAAGAAGGGAGGATAGCATATTTGTTGTCGTGGATAGATTCTGAAAATGGCACACTTTATACCATGTCATAAAAGCGATGATCTTTGTTAATGTTGTTGATTTGTTCTTTCGTGAAATTATTAAGCTTGCATGGTGTGCCAAATACTATTGTTTCAGATCGTGATACTAAATTTCTTAGCCACTTTTGGAGATGTTTATGGGCTAAGTTGGGGACTAAACTGCTTTTAGTACTACTTGTCACCCCCAACTGATGGACAAACTGAAGTAGTCAATAGAACATTGTCTACTATGCTTAGGGCTGTTTTGAAGAATAATAAGAAAATGTGGGAAGAATGCTTGCCTCATATTGAATTTGCTTATAATCGTTCATTGCATTCTACTACTAAGATGTGCCCTTTTGAAATTGTGTATGGCTTCCTACCTCGTGCACCTATTGATTTGTTGCCTCTTCCATCTTGGAGAAGGTTAATTTTGATGCTAAAGAGCGTGCTGAATTGATTTTAAAAGTGCATGAGATAACTAAGGAAAACATTGAGCGTATGAATGCTAAATATAAACTTGCTGGAGATAAGGGTAGAAAACATGTTGTCTTTGCACTGGAGATCTTGTTTGGTTACATTTGCGTGAGATAGGTTTCCTAATTTGCGCAAATCAAAGCTAATGCCACGTCTTGATGGTCCATTTAAGGTGTTAGAGAAAATAAATGATAATGCATATAAACTTGAGCTGCTGCAGATTTTGGGGTTAGTCCCACTTTTAACATTGCAGATTTGAAGCCTTATTTGGGTGAGGAATATGAGCTTCCGTCGAGGGCGACTTCATTTCAAGAAGGGAGGATGATGAGGACATCAATACCATTGTTACACCCACAGCCCCTCTGCTACATATCTTGGACCAATTACTAGAGCTCATGCGCCAATTAAATTATCGGTACTTTCGTTTCTTGGTAATGATTCTAATGTTCATGAGAATATGATGCTGCCTAAATTGGATACATTTGTTTTGCTTACAAATGAAGGCCCTAGCTTGGAGAAGGATGGACATTGGAGCAAGAACAAGCATGGAGATAATGCCATGCGCAAAGGGAACAAACGGAGTTACAAGTGATGATTTCAGGACTTTGAAGCCACCATAATGGGTGCATGAAGCCTTGGACGAAATATACAAGATGCTACTTCATAAATGTCGTCCCGAGGCTATTCTAGGTCTTCGTCACCTTATTATTGGGCCAGGCCCATGTAATTTGGAAATACAAGTATAGGCTGTTTTTAGAGTCCGTATGTGGGGAAACAAGAGTTAGGGTTGATTTGGACCCCTCCACCAAGGGCCACGAAATTCCCCCTCTTCCTCCATATATACAGCCCTTAGGGCACCGTTTAGACCTTGGGTTTTGTTTAGATTAAAGTTCGCCATAGCTGCAACTTGGCGTGCCGTTTGTGTTCAACGACGGACAAAGCGCCACGAACCCCACCTTGATCAATAAAGCTTTCATCTTATATTCGCAATATCCAGATTGCAATCTCAGTTTCTTGCTTGTTCTTCGTTTGCTCGCGAAGCAGACCCTCGTGGTCGGAGTTGATCGTGCTCGGCGTGGTCAATAACCTCTCGAGTTGGTTTAGCGATTGCTAAAGCGCGGCGTCCTCGCTGCGTTCGTAGTCGGATCGTCAAAGTCGACTTCCTCCAAAGCGAAAACCACATCTCATCGAAAGGCGGGACACCTTAGCCTCTATCGAGACATGGTGGCTTCACACACCTTGAGTGCTACGAGATGAGTTGGTCCAAGATGAAGAGAGCTTTGCGGCGAGAGTTCGTGCCTCCAACCTACGGAACAACCGGCGCCAATTGGAGAACACCATCCAGGATCCAAGTCCATCGACAAGTACTTCAAGGAGATGAAGATTGCCTTGCGACAGTGGCGTGGGCGACCCCATTTCAATGAAGTTTCACTTCATGATGGGATTGAACAACGACATCTCCAAGACCATCTTCCTCGAGAACTACAAGTCCATCGGCGACCACTACATTGGTGCTCTCAAAGCGGAACAAGAACTCATGAAGGCCAAGGCTTCTCCACCCCAAGCAAACTTGGCGACCAAGCTCTATGACAAGCATGAGGCTAGTACCACTACGATGTCCAAGCCGACAAGCTCCAAGGCGATGCTCCCAAGTGCGACTTCACCGCCATCCCTCTTTGTGGCATTGATGATGCGAGTCTACCTTGACTCTTTTTCAAGATGGTGCGGCGACAAGTGCGACTACGGAGACCTTCAAGGACCAACCTTTGGAGGCAAGCGACAAGGTGGCGAGCAAGGATGATGCTTCCATCTTAGGAGGCGAGTGAAGTTGTGCCATCTTGGCCTTCATCCACGACGACGACTACGAGACGGTTGAGCATGAGATTTTCCCTTCGACCACGGCGACATCCGATGACTTGAGTGACTTGAGCCACCATATTGAGAGTGAGAGTGACTTCACCACTAGCCCCATATATGTGTTGCCCCAATTCCCATGTGAGGAGAGCCACAACCCCCACCACTTGAGTGAGATGAGTGACTCCACCATACGTGAGTTTGAGTGCACCTATTTTGAGGGAGTGAGTGGACCACCACATAGAGAGAGTGAGATAGTTGATAGGTCATGTGAGGCCACTTTCAACACTAACAACTTGACCTCTACCTCTATTGTGTCTTCTCATTTGGTGTTAGGTCCCATTTATGATAACGCGCCGATCCTCGACGACTTCGTCCACCCTTTGGACAAGACGATGGCCATGGTGGAATATGATGCACCCCCCACATGGTTCCATCAAGATGAAGATGACCACCATTTGGTCTTTCCCACCTCACCTACACCACTTGAGTGGAATGACAAAGGTAACATAGGTGACGGTGATGCTCTAGTCCCACTAGTGGACATTCTTAAGATTGATTGCTTGCATGATGTTGATCCACCTAGTACCATGCTTCATGCTAGTATGATTTCCCCATGTGATGATTTGCCCATTTATGATGAATATGATGATTCTCATGTGGAGTCTATTAGTTGTGATGCCATGTTACATAGGATTTCTTGTGACAATTCTTTAGGTCACATCATGTTTGATAATCCGCTTGACTTGTCATATGCCATGCATGAGATCAACCATATGTCTTATTTGCAATCTCTTCATAGTGACTATGCATATGCCATTAAAATGAACCCAATTTTGCATATGGCATAGATGACAAGCCCATGGTTATTGGCATTTGTTTTTCTTGTGATGATATTGATATGCTCCCTTTGCATCCTTTATCTCATATGCCATGCCATGCCCTCCTAACCGGATATGCATTGTTTTGGATGTTGTCCATTTTCTCCATATTATGTTTCCAATATTGCTCATGAGGAGACCCCCATAGTTTCCTCATACATTTTAGGAGACTTTGATTCATCCTATACATTGCATGATCCCAATACTTGTGTGCACCATATGCTCCCCATGAATAAACATGATATTGATGTGCCATATACTTGCATTCTCAATTTGTGTCCCATCGTGTCATACATAATAACTATTCTTTCATGATGGATGACATGTTCTTATACCATGCATCAAATTTCTTTGAGCGATGCTTATCTTGTGCTAACTCACATGTGCACATACACATCATGATGGATGATGTGTACATTTACCATGCGCACAATTTCTTTGGTTTTTGTCTCTTTTGTGTAGGTACCCATGAATACTTGTCGACCTCGCAATCCCACGAGTTGACAAAACGAGCTCTAGAGAGCAATGATGACTTGGGATCCCATGGATTGCCTTTCCCACCGCTCACTTCGCGCAAACACTTCGCGCATCTCTTTTACATGGCCCTCACATGGTTATGGGTTATTGTCCATTACATATTCTATGCCCATCTTTCCATGTTCACTTTGCATGATATGCCCATCCCTATGCCTTTTCCATGCATTTGTGACCCATACTTTGCTTTACACATGATGATTGACTCTCATACTTGTATGTGTATTTGCAAGCTTGGTGGAGATATCACTTGTTATTGCCATGTTCTATTCATGACCCATTCCTATGATGATACTTTCATCTTGCTTTGTGTTCGTGCTTGCGATATGTCACGTGCATTTTCTTTGCCTATTATTTGCTCACATGACACGATTGCCATGATTTACTCTAGTGTGTTGCATCTTCGCTCCACTAGTTTGCACGACTTGATTACAATGCTTGCTTATGTTGCATCACCAATGATTCATACTTGCTCATTTCATGCGGTTGATGACAACCATCTATATGCTTTGCACATGATTCATATTGCTTCTTGTCATATATCTCTATGTGTTGCCTCCCTCATGCTAGATGATTTGCCATGTATTGAGTGCAACAATGATTCTCTTCTTGCTCATGAGATTGCCCCCATAGCATTCTCGCATATATTTGGAGATTTTGACATAATTCTTGTGAAGCATGCTTGTCTTACTTCTTTGCACCATATACCTAGTGCCATGAATATTGCCATTGTTGCATCATACTATTCATGCACTTGTCCTTCTAATGGTTTTGTGCAAAAGATGAGAACCATCATGATGGATGATGTGTTTGTCTACCATGCGCATACTTTCTTTGTTCTGTTTTGTGCATGTGCAGGATACTTGGACTTCGCATCGACTTCCACTTCACGTGAGTTGACCACTCGAGCTCTTGAGAGCGAGCCTCTTACATTCTACCACGACTCGCTTCTACACCACATTTCCTACCACTTCGGCATTGTGAAGAATGCACAAGGACACGCTTTCAAGGTGACATCCTTCTTGACATTGGATATTGTGGATCATACTTCATGTGTTGCTTGCACCATTTGCACGCATGGTCGAAATATTTCTTTCACCCATGATTGCCACATTTCCATTCTTCATGACATATGTACCTTGTGTGTTGCATCCAATTCTTGGATTACTTGCCCCTATGATATGCTTGGTTGCACCAATGTCATTTCTTCACATATGCCATGTCCCATTGCTTGTCTCATGCTTGACTTGATTGCCTCTCACATGATGAACTATTGCTCTTTATATTGTGTTGAGTGCTACACTATATTCACTACACCCTATGCACATTATGCTTGGATTGTCTTGCACTTGACCCATGTGTTTAGACACTTCATTTTATTTGGTGTTGTGAATACTTCCTATGCCTACCATCGACCATTTGTCGAGCGCTTTATGCATGCTTGCTATGACCTTGAGGTGGATGCTTATGCTCTTGTCACACATATTTGCATCTCTACCTCACATTTACATGCTTGTTCCCATGATATCTTTGCTTGTGCTCTATTGATATGCTTACATGCCATGTCACAATCCTTTGTCACACCCTATGCTATGCTTGATGACAACACTTGTTTGGTGAATCACCTCTTGAATGCTTGGTTTTGCACTAACGCTAACCACATTTGTTCTTCCAAGTGTTTGTTCTATTTACTCCTTTTGAAGGAATCACAAGATGGTGCGACATTGGAGAGTGCCCATTTGAGCTTCAAGATGGCGAGAGCTTGGTGATCGACCACTTTGACACGGCACCGCCATCTCTTTCCCATGGTGATTTGGTTTTCGATCCGAGGTCGGATCCTTTCCAAGGGGGAGGGGATGATGCGGAGCATCCTACGGTCATCACCATGTCAAGAGTCCGTTTGGCAAGTGACATGTGCGACCTCTTCTTAACATACACAAAGGTGAATCTTCTCCTTTACGTGCTCACTTGACCCCTTGAGGATGGTATACTACTTGACACTTCCCCGTGTGCATGCATAGGTATTGCCGGAGCTTCTCGGATGTCAAGGAGGAGTGCAAGCGCCAAGGAACGACTACACCATCCGCGAGGGAAGCATGGAAGCGACGACGGAAGAAGACGGAGCTGCTGAAGCTACAGCGGCCGGACATCCGGGCCGGAGGCCGGACATCCGGCGCCTCACCAAAGCCCGGACATCCGGCCAACCGCCCCGGACATCCGGCGTCTCACGAGAGCCCGGATATCCGGCCTCAAGCCCGAAAATCCGGCACCTCACTCCCGATTCGGCAGAAACCGTTGCCACAGCCCGGACATCCGGCGGGTAGCCCGGACATCCGGCGCCTCGCGAAGCCCCGGACATCCGGGCCCCAGCCCGGACATCCGGCGCCTGTCTGCGTACGCGATGAGCGGCCAAGGCCCATGTACCCTCCAACTCGCCCCAACTTGTACTAGCACTATATATACTTCTTCCCTCCTCCTAGTTAGGGTTAGCTTTGGATTAGCTCATGTTTAGGTGAGAGCCTTTGATGATGCGGAGCATCCTACGGTCATCACCATGTCAAGAGTCCGTTTGGCAAGTGACACGTGCGACCTCTTCTTCACATACACAAAGGTGAATCTTCTCCTTTACACGTGCTCACTTGACCCCTTTGAGGATGGTATACTACTTGACACTTCCCCGTGTGCATGCATAGGTATTGTCGAGCTTCTCGGATGTCAAGGAGGAGTGCAAGCGCCAAGGCGACTACACCATCCGCGAGGAAGCATGGAAGCGGCAGCGGAAGAAGACGGAGCTGAAGCTTCAATGCCGCCGGACATCCGGGCAGAGGCGGACATCCGGCGCCTCACCAAAGCTCCGAACATCCGCCAACCGCCCGGACATCCGGCGTCTCACGAGAGCCCGGATATCCGGCCTGAAGCCCGAAATCCGGCACCTCACTCCCGATTCGGCAGAAACCGTTGCCACAGCCCGGACATCCGGCGCCTCGCGAAGCCCCGGACATCCGGGCCCCAGCCCGGACATCCGGCGCCTGTCTGTGCATAGTGAACGGGCCAAGGGCCCATGTACCCCTCCAACTCGCCCCAACTTGTACTAGCACTATATATACTTCTTCCCCTCCTCCTAGTTAGGGTTAGCTTTGGATTAACTCATGTTTAGGTGAGAGAGCCTTTGCTCATCCACTTGGCTACTTCTCCTCGGAGATCAGGACCTCTACGGAGAAGATCCCCAAGCGGATTCAAGACCCCCTTCTAGGGTGGACCCATCAAGACCTCCTCTCGGAGAAGAACGGCTACTCGTGTATCCTTACCTTTGTTGTTCTTGAATCTTGTGCCACTCTATGTATTCGATAATCTAGTACTTGTGTGATTGGTTTCTTGTCGGTTGAGTGAATTCTCTCTCGTTTTCCCCGTGTTCCCCTCTTGTTCTTCCGCGTTTCCCTCGTGATTCCCCGTAGGATCCGCTCCAACGTGAAAGATCGCCCACGTAGGGTTCCGCCCTATATCATCTATGGATCAGAGCTTAGGTTGATCACGTTTTTGGAGCCCCTACCCCTCTTTTTCTAGCTTGATTTTGTTGATTTCGTACTAAATCCGAAAATCCACACCAAAAATAGCCCCAATTTTTTTTTGTGATTTGTTAGTTTTGATGATGTTTTGTTGATTTTGATCCATGGATTTGCTTGGTTTCGAGTGGATCTAGCATTTCCCCAAGTTTCCCCACTTTCCATCCATGAAATCTCTCCAATTTTGACCTTGAAATCATCAATTTCCGCCCTAATTCAAAAATTTCCGCCTAAACGAGATCTGAAAATCCGGGCGGACATCCAGAGCCATCCGGCCGGACATCCGGCCCTAAGCCGGACATCCGGACCTGGAGCACCAATTTCGCTCGGTTGGACTTACACCCCGGAAATCCGCCCCGACCCCGGATATCCGGCCCTGAGATTTCGTTTTCCGTTTCACCGTTTCGCCATAACTAATTCATCCGAGTCCGATTTTGGCGTTCTTTAGCTCGTTTTGAAGCTATTGACATCCCCTTCCCATAAAATACTACCATCACCATTTGACTCCATCAAATTTTGTGAACTTTGGCATCTTTGCCTAGGGCTTCCGCCACATCCTCCGCATAACCACCACCGACTTCCGCAACCTAACCAATTTTGTTCCCCATAGCATTAGTGGTTGCTTGAGTAGTGATTCGAGTCTCCTAAGGTGTTTGCTACTTAGGGACGATTGCTTCTTCATCAACCAACACCACCACTTCCACATAACCTTGCCCACCATACACTTCAACCACCCCCCAACTTAACCCAATAGTTGTTTGAGCTTGTTTGAGTTGTGGCTTGTGTCTCCTAAGGTGTTTCGGCTACTTAGGGACGGCAACTTCAACTCCGACACGTGTATAGCCCATCATTCCACTTCCGCATTGCCAAGTGCAAACCACCACCGCATTCCTGCTACCACCATTTGACATTTGTCATTTGAGATTTTGAGTTCGCGGTTTTTCCGTTTCCTAAGGTGTTTCGGCTACTTAGGGACGAGTCTCCATCATCTTGGTATCTACATCAAAAACACCCCCACTCATCAACGCAGCGACGGTAACCTCGACGACACCATTGTATATTCCCCTTGCAAATTGGATTGATATCCCCTAGCCCATTTTGCGTTACTTGCCTATCGAGACTAGCCATTTGAGTATTGCCGGCAACGTTACTTGTGCACATTAGTGATCTACACCATCCATTGCATACATACCATATCATCTTGGTATCATCATATCATCCATTGGGTCAACCTTGATAATTGTAAGGTTTTTCCTTTCCAAATTTGGCTTAACCTTGAATTCACTTTTTCCTGCCATTTGAAGCAAAACAAATTAAATTGCAATCATTTCTTGAAATTAATGACAAGAAACAAATCGATCAATTAGGGCAGCTCTGTAATGGCCAAGAGATAAACAAGAAACGGGAAAATGGATTATTCCCATCACCCTTCTAATAATGCCCCTGAAGCCACTTTAAAAAATTTACGCCTTTAAATGGCTAACCCAAATCGCCGCCAAGTTATATGCTTACATTTAATTCTAAACCAAATGAAAAGTGGATTAACGATTTCAATTAGAAATATCCAAGCAAATTCCAACAATTGGAAAGACAACATGACCCTTATCTCAGTTTATTTTCATTAGAATTTCTAGTTAATACAAAACAATTAACCGTCTTAGCAAATTACCTTCTCCAAAGTGAAAGGCACAAATCAATAGGTCTAGTAAACAAATTTAAAAGGGCAATCTTAGTAAATAATTGTCAAGGAGCACTTCATAGTGCAGAGTCCAACCACAAATTTAAACCACTGCCTAAGCAATGAACATTCTATGCAATTAATTGATCCAAGCTTTCCTCAAATCTTAAACGCCTTTTGTCAATACCAATTACACTCCAATTTCCTAACGGAAATCTAAACTGAACAATACCATAAATTCAATTGGTTAATTTAAACAATCAAACATTATAAACATGCAGCTTTTAACATGGATAATTTTCCATCAAATCTCCATGAATATGTTGCCCTCACAATTCTTCAAAAAAGCTAAACTCTTTAAAGTCAATAACCTAAAAACCTAGGTTATAATTTCAATTAACACTTAGGCATAAAGGTATTAAACTTTGATTATAATTAGAAACTTTTACAAATGCAAAATTCCACAAAGAAATGTTTACTTTCCAAAAGTTTTTGCT
Source organism: Aegilops longissima (assembly GCA_021605205.1). Classification (NCBI taxonomy): domain Eukaryota; kingdom Viridiplantae; phylum Streptophyta; class Magnoliopsida; order Poales; family Poaceae; genus Aegilops; species Aegilops longissima. The sequence continues at coordinate 72,703 of JAHIAM010004840.1, forward strand.
TCTACCTCAAGTTTCTTAACCCGGCCCTTAATCCAGACCCCCAAAAAAAACCTCAGTGAAGCAGAATCATATGTAGAGAAACAAAAAGGCACATTAATAAGCTTTTCCAAAAATTCATACCATTCTTTACAATCTCATTAATCTTTAAAGCATCAACCATTTTTATTCATTTGAAACATTGGGTTAAACAAATTTTCAATCAAGTAAACATTTTCATTTTGTTTAGATAGATCTAATAACATTTCTTACTTCATGTTTAATAATTTAAGGAAACAAATCAAATTTATCCTTTTAGATCATGTTTACTGTGCTTTAATTTTTCCAAATTAAGTCTACAGTAATAAAACATTTGCCATAAGTCCAACCCATCAAAAATCAACAAAGAGATATAAAACCATGGTGTTCCTTAACTTGACTTGTTAATTGGAGAAAAAATTGGTTTTGGTAAGAAATTCACCAATATCTGCCATTTTGATCCCCATTTAACCAATTCGCCTACAACCCCGATAAAAGTTATGTGAGTTTGTACCGACCCACACTCAAACCGAATAATTCTTCCCTTTAAATGATTTCTTTAAGAATCACACCGCCAGTAATTAAAAAGTCTCCCAAACCTCAAAATATCAAGTGATTGGTTCAAAAGTCCTCCCCTTACAACACAAAATAAATTTTTCCCCTTTCCTGGAGAAGAAGACTCGGTAAGCCAAGAGTACCTTTAGGTGTTTGCTTACTTTAGCCAGAAGATGTTTTAGAATTTTTTGTAATAGCAACCATGTCCAGATATTTACCTGAAAATGCCCAAGGCCCAGATCCCTAACCTTTTCGGCAGTAAAATGAATAATTTTTTTCCTTGGTACGGAATGGTCGGTTTTTAATCCACCCGGAAAACGTGCAAGCATAGCTTCATTCTCCTCAACAATACCACATCTAATCAAGCCAGCTTTGTAATTCCTGATAATATTCTTTCACGGAATTTTTCCTTGTCTTAAGCGCTGCAATTTTTGAAGTAATTCACGTTGATAATATGGTGGAACCCAACGAGTACGCATAGCAGTTTTCAAAGCAGCCCAAGTAGCTGGAAGAGGATATAATCTACAATGTTCGACCACCAAACACATGCAAAGCTAGTGAAAGCACAAACAAGGCAGGAACACGCCTCTCGTGATATTGTAAACATGTAAATCGTTGTTCAGTTTCTAACTCCCAAGTAAGATATATATTAGGAACATATCTACCCTCAAATGGTGGAATATTCAATTTCAGTTTAGGAGATGGTCATGATCTCGACCAAGGGGAGCCCAACATTGCCATTATTTGCATGTGGACGACGGTGGTTGTGGTGTGGTTGCACGAGTTCGATGTTGATCAACCTCATCCTCGTAATCTCTCACATAATCATCCTCCCCACCGCAGCAGCAGAACCATGTATATCAACAAAGAGCACCAGCAGTTGGCCAGTCAAGAGGGACACGGAAGCTCGGCAGAGGGCTGTTTCACGATGTGGAGGTAGTCCTTGTTGTAGTAGAGGTGCTAAGTGCCGCCGTGGTGGTGGTGGTAGACGCGCCAGCAATTCATTAAACTTGTTATCGAGCTTTGTTTCAACGCTTCTCAATGCCATCTATCTTCTCCATGGCCTCTTCAAATCTATTTAGCACATCTTCCACCTGCCCACTCATCATTTGTTGAAACTTATCATGTAGCGCTTTGTTTGTCATGTTCTCCCCAACACGCGGCTTGTGATCCGCCATGGTTAGCAGCATAGAAACACACAAGAAGATGATTCAGACTACTAGGAAGTGGTGGTGGTGGTGTGGATATACAACCAAGCAAATCTCAAATTCTTACCAGTTCTTACCCAAAGAAGAAGGGTGATCTAAACCGATGTAGTCAAAACTCTCAAAGCTTGATAGAGCGATTACTGTGAGAGTCAAACGACGATGTAGATGTATGTGGAGCTGGAAGGCTTATAATATGGTAGCAAAAAGGGTCAAGAATAATCAATTCAGAGATGCAAAGTTGAATAAACGCCAACGATCGGATGCGTTGGTCCTAGGCTAGATCGCTAGAGACGCGAGCCTAGAACACTAACAAAATCACGGCGCTGCACGTAAACAAGGGAAAAGCACACTCTAGAATTTTTTTCGCTTTTTTCGCTTTTTTTTTGCTGCTTTTTTTTTTTTTTTTGTTAAAAATCACTATAATGGCGAGTGTCTCAAAACTCTTCCTGTGTCAAACTCGACAGATGAGCATGAAATTTTTTCACCAATTTTTTTCGATCGCCTGACCCAAAACTGAAACGGGTCAAAAAACTTTCTATAACTGCGATCGTCTCAATGCGCTTAGAAACACCTAAAAATAGGATAGCCAGAATTTTTTTGACAAGTGCTGAAAATTTTGGGCCTAAACGGAGGGAGCTGCAACAACTTGGTAGCATGGATATGGTGGAGAAGCTTTCTCACCACAAGACCACATCCACATCCTTACTACATCCAATGGTTCAACAACAGCGGCAAGGTTAAGGTAACACGCATCGCTCGTGTGTATTTTAGTATCTCTACATATGCTGATTATGTTGATTGTGATGTGGTACCTATGCAAGCATGTTCCTTATTACTTGGTAGACCATGGCAATTTGATAAAATTCTGACACCATGGTAGAAACAATCAAGATACTCTTGTTCACAAGGATAAAATATTACTTTGCTTCCTATGACTCCTAATTCCATTTTGAAAGATGATATTAATAGAGCTAATAAAGCAAAACAGAGAAAAATAAGAGTGAAAATCAGATTGTGGAAAAGAATTTGAGCAACAAATGAAGCCTAATAATAAACCATCTAATGTTGCTTCAAATTAAACTGAAAAAGTATGTTTATTTGCCACCAAATCGATATTGATGAGCTAGATTCTAGCAAATCTGTTTGCTATGCTTTGTGCAAAGAGGCATTATTTTCATTCGAGGACGTGCCTTCCTCTTGCCCCCGTCACTAACATTTTGCGTGAGTTCGCTGGACGCCTTCCCACAAGACGCAAGCACCGGGATTACCACCTATTCGAGGGATTGAGCATCAAATTGACTTAATTCTTGCGTATCGCTACTCAACCGCAAGACCATGCCTGCACCAATCCGAGGAGATTTAAGGAGATTATGCGTCAAGTTGTGAGCTGCTCGACAAAGGTTATATACGCCGAATCTCTTAGTCTTGTGTTGTTCCTATTATACTAGTGCCTAAAAAAGGATGGTACGTCGCGTATGTGTTGATTGTAGAGGCATTAATAATATTACTATTCAAGTATCGCTATCCTATTCCTAGGCTAGATGATATGCTTGATGAATTGAGTGGCTCTACAATATTCTCCAAAGTCGATTTTATGAGTGGATACCATCAAATTCAGATGAAATTGGGAGATGAATGGAAAACAACATTTGAAACTAAGTTTGATTATATGAGTGGTTAGTCATGCCTTTGGGTTAACTAATGCACCTAGTACTTATGAGATTAATGAACTAAGTTTTACGTGCTTTCATTGGGCTATTTGTAGAAGTTATTTGATGATATACTGATTTATAGCAAATCTTGAAGAACATTTGAACATTTACGTTGTTTTTAATGCTCTACGTGATGCACGCTTGTTTGGTAACCTTGGGAAGTGCACTTTTGACCGGCCGAGTATCTTTTTCTACATGTTGTTACTCCACAGGGAATTGAAGTTGATAAAGCCAAGATTGAAGCTATTGAGAGTTGGCCGCAGCCCAAACGGTCACACAAGGAGGAGTTTTCTTTGACTCGCTGGTTTCTATAGGCGCTTTTGTGAGAGACTTAGCACCATTGCTGACCCTCAATGAGCTTACAAAGAAGGATGTGCTTTTTATTTGGGGTACCAAGAAGAAGCCTTCACGGTATTGAAAGATAAGTTGACACATGCCCTTTACTCCAACTTCCTGACTTTAATAAGACTTTTGAGCTTGAATGTGATGCTAGTGGAATTGGATTAGAGGTGTGTTATTACAAGATGGCAAACCTGTTGCATACTTTTCCTAAAAAATTGAGTGGGCCTAGTCTGAACTATTCTACTTATGACAAAGAATTATATGCTCTTGTTCGACTTTAGAGACATGGCAACATTATTTATGGCCCAAAGAATTTTGATGAGGACATGACTACCTTTGATGAGACCAAAAATATTGCATACATGCATATTTCTCAGTGATTTCTAGTGCAAACTATTCAATAATATATTTATGTTATCCAGACAAAAATACTTCACAAACTTTTTGTGCCATGTCTAACTGCAGGTGTATGGGACATTTGTACAATCCACATATGAAGATAAGGGAGAAAGAGATGTTTACCTGCTGTTCAAAAAGTTCTTTCACGCTTTTGGCCCAAGAGAAGATAGAGTCCAAGTCTTCACGTTCGACTCAGATTCGACCGCATGCATGGTTACCGACTCAAAACGTCTATAACTTTTCATACGGACTCCAAATTGGTTGATTCTTTTTGTTGAAAATAGATTTCGTGCATTTTCCAACCCAATTGAATCACCTTAAAACCGTCCGAGCGTTGAGTTATAGACGAAACAATCTGATGCTGCAGCAGAATCCGAGTCAAACTACAAGTCCAAAGGTGTTATCACCCCGCTGGGCCCATTGGCTTTGTATGACCTAGGGTTAGTTTTAGGCTGCCTTGGGACGTCCTCCCACCTCCTTGGCCGCCACCTTGCTCCTATATAAGTAGATCCATCTAGTAGCTTTTTCCTTGGGATTTGTTTAGTTAAAGTTAGCCATTGCAACTTCGTGCGTTTGTGTCCAACGACCAGACCAAGACCGCCACGGATCCCCACCATTATCAATATCATATATTCGAATATTCAGATTGCTTTATCATATTCTTGCTTCTTCGATTGCTTGCAGGAATAGACCTTCAGGATGGCTGATCGTGCTTCCAAATCGCCAGTAACCTAAGGAGATTGGTTTAGCGACATAAGGCGCAACGTCATAACGCTTGTAGTGATCGTCAAAGTCGCTCCACCAAATCGATAGTTATCACCTCATCAAAGATCGACACCGCCTATCAAGTGGTATCGCCAGGTTGCTCGTGAGAATTTCCAATTATCCCTAGATTAGATTTATTTTCTTACCTATTGTCCAAGAAAGCCACAAAAAAGTTAGATCTATTCATCCTTTGTCCAAGCCAATCTGAGCCTTTGCAGTTTCTTTTCATTGTTTGCATTATTGAATTATCGGTTGCATCGTCAGGTCGAGTTGCTGGTCTTAGTGTCTAGTTCGCTTTAGAGTTTCGAAGTTCTGTTCACATTAGTCACGCCGCTGCATCGTTATCCCTTCCGCTGATCACCATCCATCCATCAATTTCACCACGCTACCCACCGCTCATTGTCATAACCATAGTTGAGATCGTTCACATCTTCGCTTGATCCAATCTGATCTTATCCAGTTTGTCTTGGAAAGAGGGAGAAAAAGATAGAGAAAAAAAGAGAGAAAAAGGAAAAAGAAAAGAGAGAGAAGAAAAGAAAAAAGCGGAGAAAAATACATGGTGTTTGAGAAGCGGATGGCCAGACACAGATCTTTCGAAGCACTAGCACCTTACATGTGGGTAGACCGTACCAACCTACATCCCCTACCTCAGCTAGCCTACCCGTAAGAGTTCGCACAACACTCAACTATGCGAGCCCATATTGGCTTGTGGCTGCACGGAAGTTTCTAGTTTGAATAATCTTATGATCCCTTAGAGCACAGGTGGCGGTCCAGAAGAAATCTGAGCAAGTCTGATAGAAACCAGTGCCTCAATCCACCCGGATGTGTGTTTAGGTTGCCACCTTAGATAAACCATTAATTAACAATCTCACATCTGTCATGGATATTCACTCACCCAATCCACGTCTACTAGCATAGCATGGCATAATAAGCAAACGTAGAAGTAACTCCCAAGGTTTCATAAGTAAAACAGGTAATAGGTACTACCTCAATCTACTTCCCATCCCACAATTTAAGTTGATCCTAAACATGCAAGTGTTTGAGGAATAGGGCTAATGCATAAAACTGGGTAGTAGAAAAGGTATGATCAAATGTTACTTGCCTTGCTGATGATCCGCGAGACCTAGGGATTCGAAGTAACAAGCGGCGCACTCCGGGTGATCTAACGCAGACAAACAACAAGCATACAATAAGTACTCATCTAGTGCACAGGGAAATCTCGAATACAAGATCCAACCAGAAAGTTCAACTTAAGAACCCTGGTTGCTAAGAGAATCAAATCAAATAAAGCATCGAAAGTCGAAAGTCAAGAGAGAACGACTCGGTTTTAGCAATTTGAAACTAGGTCAAAATTTACAGTAGCAAAACTTTGTTTAAGTAGGTTAGTCGGAACGGCGGTTTCGAAACGAAACTCCAGGCGCTTGAATCACCTGATTCCGATAAACGAGCGAGAAAATAAACAGATTTGAAAATTGAATCGGAAATCGAAATCGGAAAATAACGGATTAAATCCGATTAAAAGAAAAATGACGGACGTTCGTTAACAGAAACTAACCGACGAACACGTTCATTAAAACGAACGGGTCGGTGAACGTTCACTAATTAATAAAACAGAAAAAAAATAAACCAATCTAGGGTTTTAAAAAAAACCGAACAATGAAAGAAAAACCGGATCGGCTTTTTTTTTGGAATAAAACCGGACCGGGGAAAAGGCGGCGCGGTGGCTACCTCGTGAAGTCGCCAAGGGCCAGGCTCGAGACTCGTGAGGCTTGGCGGCGAGGGTGAGGTGAGGGTGGGTCGAGGCGGGGTCAAGGACGGCGTCGCTGACAGGCGTCAATGAAGCCAGGCAAGGGCAGTGGCGTCCTTGAGGCGGCTGCTCGGGGTGAGGGAGAGAGGGGGAGTATATAAAGGGAGGGTGCCTTGGGGGGGGGGCAGGCGGTGGCGTGGCGTGGCCGGCCGGTTCGGCCGGGTGGCGGGACTCCTCCCGTCTTGAGGCCTTGAGGAGAGGGAGTTAGGCGGCGGCGGTGGGGCCCTTGGCCCAGCCGAAGTGGCCTGTTTTTTTAAACAAAGCAAGCAATTAAAAATAAAACCAAACAAACTCCAAATTAAATAAAATTAATTTTCCCGACTCCTAAAAATGAGTCGAACAAAATGAACTTTAAAAGCGAGGCAAAATGCATATTTTTAAAATACTCATTTTTTCCTAAAGCAAATAAACTTGAGAAACCAAAATTTTGTTTATTTATTAAATCTTCATTTTTCCTAAATGTTGGGAAAGTCATATTATTCCCCCTCTTAATATTTTTGTATCAGAAAAACTTTTGAAGATAAATAAATAAATCCAAATGATCCTATTTTCAAAATTTGAGAAATCCCAAATATGAAAATAATGAAATCTCCAACTCTCTCCGAGGATCCTTGAGTTGCGTGAAATTTTTTAGGATCGAAAAAATGCGAGAAAATATGATATGCATGATGACTTAATATATAACATTCCAAATTGAAAATTTGGGATGTTACACATATACACAATTGCTATCTTGGTTTGTGCATTGTGCAAAGTGGCCATAGAAGAGAAAAAAAAAGCTTTTAAGCAAAAGAAAGAGAGCAAAGAGCTTGTAAGCAAGTGCCATAGCATCATAACACATTGCATATAAGATTGTCATATCCGATCATCTTGGATCATCTTGAGAGAAACACCGGGAACCATACATACATAGCATACTTGGGATAGAAGTTTATCCATTTTGCATCTTATAGGTTGTGCACAAGTGTCGTATCCGCCTATTGTGCAATCGTGCTAGCGTCTCTCTTGAGTTGTGCAACACGAGCGTTTTGGTGGATTCCACATTTTGAGCTCATTCCTTGGTTGCACGGCCCCATTTATCTATCCGTGTGTGTGTCTCCGTGTGCCTCATATTGCTATTGGTCTACTTGTTTCGCTTGCGAATTTGTGAATCTCTTTCAACATTATTGACTCTTGCTAACATTTTGCATTAAATTTTTGTGCCACTATCCTCACGAGCTCCTCCATAAGCTTTGCTTGTGTAGGTGTGAGAACAAACAAGATTGGTACCAATAGTGCTATTTCATTGTCCGCATTTGGGTGAACTTGATTCATTTTCAACATCGGTCAAGGTACATTGGTATAAGTTCTTCTCTTTCTCCCACTCATATTTGCTCGAGTCTTGTGATGGCTAGGCAAGGCATTTCACCTTCGGTCTACAACAACAACGGCCGCGTTCGATGCCACGAACAACAACTCCAGCGCCAAGATGCAAGCTCAAATGGAGGAGATCAAAGCCCTCATCAAGTCCTACAAGCGATCTTCCTCATCTTGAGAAGGCGCTCAAGAGCACATGCTTAGTGCTACAATCTCCGGCAAGATCACATCGGCATCGACACCATCATCAACAAGAACGTGAAGGTCAAGATCTCAACATCAACAACCGCTCAACGACTTCACCATCTCCCTTGGCATCTTCGCCAAGCGACTTCAAGGCATCTTCGCCTTCGGATATTCGGCATCTTCGCCAACAAGCACCCCAAGACTACGTTCAAGAGAAGCTTCCCAAGCTCAAGTCCGCGACTTCCACGAGCTACTACGACCTCTACATCGACCACGAGATTCCTTTCTATGGGACTCAAGAACCCGAGGAGTACCTCGAGTGGGAGCGTTTGATGGACGACTACCTCAAGCTACATCAAGTTCCTCCCGAAGATCAAGTGAAGTGCGCCACAAGAAACTTCCACGACTATGCCTCGACATTGATGAGGACATCAATACCATTGTTACACCCACAACCCCTACTGCTACATATACTGGACCAATTACTAGAGCTCGCGCACGCCAATTAAATTATCAGGTACTTTCGTTTCTTGGTAATGATTCTAATGTTCATGAGAATATGATGCTGCCTAAATTGGATACATTTGTTTTGCTTACAAATGAAGGCCCTAGCTTGGAGAAGGATGGACATTGGAGCAAGAACAAGCATGGAGATAATGCCATGCAAGGGGAACAAACGGAGTTACAAGTGATGATTTCAGGACTTTGAAGCCACCATAATGGGTGCATGAAGCCTTGGACGAAATATACAAGATGCTACTTCATAAATGTCGTCCCGACACTATTCTAGGTGCTGCGTCACCTTATTAGTGGGCCAGGCCCACGTAATTTCGAAATACTTAAGTATAGGCTGTTTTTAGAGTCCGTATGTGTGGGAAACAAGAGTTAGGGTTGATTTGGACCCCTCCACCAAGGGCCACGAAATTCCCCCTCTTCCTCCATATATACAGCCCTTAGGGCAACGTTTAGACCTTGGGTTTTGTTTAGATTAAAAGTTCGCCATAGCTGCAACCGTGCATGCCGTTTGTGTTCAACGACCGGACAAAGGCGTCACAGAACCCCACCTTGATCAATAAAGCTTTCATCTTATATTCGCAATATCCAGATTGCAATCTCAGTTTCTTGCTTGTTCTTCGTTTGCTCGCAGAAGCAGACCCTCGTGGTCGATTGATCGTGCTCGGCGTGGTCAATAACCTCTCGAGTTGGTTTAGCGATTGCTAAGCGCGGCGTCCTCGCTGACGTTCGTAGTCGGATCGTCAAAGTCGACTTCCTCCAAAGCGAAAACCACATCTCATCGAAAGGCGGGACACCTTAGCCTCTATCAAGTGGTATCGATTTTCAGGTTGCTCGGTGAGATTTTACAGTTTTCGTGAGATTAGATCGAGTCATTCTTCATACCTAAAATCCGTGTCCATAGACCACCACCGCTACCACCACCGCTGCCATATACCACCACCAATCCGTATCCATAGACCACCACCAATCCGTGTCCGTATACCACCACCGATCCATATCCATATACTACCACCGCTACCACCACCGCTGCCATATACCACCACGATATATCCAATCCGAGTTCCTTGCATATTAGGGTTGTTTTGAGATCCATCTAGTTTCGATTTGTGTTTTCCCTGCGGAGTAGGTTTGGAAAAAAAATTCGAAAACCACCCTCCGTTTAGGCCCAAAATTTTCAAAACGCACTTGTCGAAAAAATTTTCGGCTATCCTATTTTTAAGTGTTTTAAGCGTATTGAGACGATCGCCGTTATAGAAAGTTTTTTGACCCGTTTCGGTTTTGGGCGGGCGGTCGAAAAAAAAAATTGGTCAAAAAATTTCGTGCCCATTCTGTCGGTTTGACCTCGGAAGAGTTTTGGGACACTCGCCATTATAGTGATTTTTCAAAAAAAAAAAAAAAAGCATAAAAAAGCGAATTTTTTTTTTTGCGAGTGTGCTTTTCCGTTGTTTCCGTGCAGCGCCGTGATTTTGTTAGTGTTCTAGGCTCGCGTCTCTATGCGGTCTAGCCTAGGACCAACCTGATACACGTCGTTGAGCGTTTATTCAACTTTGCATCTCTGAATTGATTATTGCTGACCCTTTTTGCTACCATATTATAAGCCTTCCCACTTCACATACATCTACATCGTCGTTTGACTCTCCACAGTAATCGCTCTATCCAAGCTTTGAGAGTTTTGACTACATCGGTTGCCGATCACCTTTCTTCTTTGGTAAGAACTGGTAAGAATTTGAGATTTGCTTGACGGTTTGTGATCGTCCACCACCACCACCACCACCACTTCCTAGTAGTCTGTCGAATCATATTCTTGTGTGTTTCTATTGCTGCTAACCATGGCAGGATCACAAGCCAGCGAGACTGATCGGGAGAACATGACAAACAAAGCGTTACATGATAAGTTTCAACAAATGATGAGTGGGCAGGTGGACGATGTGCTAAATAGATTTGAAGAGGCCATGGAGAAGATAGATGGCATTGAAAAGGCGTTCAAACAAAGCTCGATATCAAGTTTAATGAATTGCTCGCGCGTCTACCACCACCACCACCGGCTGCACCTAACGCACCTCTACTACAACAACACGGACTACCGCACATGCGAAACAGCCCTCCGCCGAGCTTCCGTGTCCCTCTTCACTGGCCAAGCTCTTTGGTGCTGCTTGTTGATATACATGGCTCCTGCTGCTGCGGCGGGGAGGATGATTATGTGAGAGCTTACGAGGATGAGGTTGATCAACATCGAACTACGTGCAACCACCAGCACCACAACCACCAGGTCGTCCACATGCAAATAATGGCAATGTTGGGCTCCCCTTCAGTGCGAGATCATGACCATCTCCTAAACTGAAATTGAATATTCCACCATTTGAGGGTAGATATGTTCTGATATATATCTTACTTGGGAATTAGAAACTGAACAACGATTTACATGTTTACAATATCACGAGGAGAGGCGTGTTCCTGCTGCTGTTTGTGCTTTCACTAGCTTTGCATGTGTTTGGTGGTGCGAACATTGTAGATTATATCCTGTTCCAGCTACTTGGGCTGCTTTGAAAACTGCTATGCGTACTCGTTGGGTTCCACCATATTATCAGCGTGAATTACTTCAAAAATTGCAGCGCTTAAGACAAGGAAAAATTCGGTGAAGAATATTATCAGGAATTACAAACTGGCTTGATTAGATGTGGTATTGTTGAGGAGAATGAAGCTATGCTTGCATGTTTTACGGGTGGATTAAATAGAGATTCAGACCATTCTAGACTACAAGGATTATAATAATATCACTCGATTATTCCATCTTGCTTGTAAAGCTGAGCGTGAAGTCAGGATCGACAAGCCTTGGCGCGGACTAACTTTTTCGCAGGTCGACCTTCATCATGGACACCACGTGCATCATCTACTTCACACGTTCTACTACACGGCACCTCCGTCGGCTGCCACCTCCAACCGTGATACAAGAAAGCAGGCACAACCACCACTATCGCCAAGAGTACACTGCTGGGCCTACAGAGCTCTTCTTCTTCCATGGCGTCAACAGGGCACACAAGTGATATAATTTGTCGTCGTTGTAAGGAAGAGGACATTTTTGAGAGAATGCCAATCTCAGCGTGTGATGATTGCTCACGAGGATGGTGGGTATGAGTCGCTAGTGACTATGATGAAGAGACTTTGGCTCTTATTACACATGAAGAACACGGTGGAGATGATTACGATCTGAGGCGCAATACATGGCTCTGAAGATCTTGTGGTATGAATGTTTAGTTGCTCAACGTGTTTTGAGTGTGCAGGTTACACAAGCCGAGCAAAATCAGAGGCATAACTTGTTCCATACAAAGGGAGTTGTGAAGGAGCGTTCTATTAGCGTCATCATAGATGGAGGAGCTGCAACAACTTGGCTAGCATGGATATGGTGGAAGCTTTCTCTCACCACAAGACCACATCCACATCCTTACTACATCCAATGGTTCAACAACAGCGGCAAGGTTAAGGTAACACGTCTTTGTTAGTGTGCATTTTAGTATCTCTACATATGCTGATTATGTTGATTGTGATGTGGTACCTATGCAAGCATGTTCCTTATTACTTGGTAGACCATGGCAATTTGATAAAAATTCTGTACACCATGGTAGAAACAATCAGTATACTCTTGTTCACAAGGATAAAAATATTACTTTGCTTCCTATGACTCTGATTCCATTTTGAAAGATGATATTAATAGAGCTAATAAAGCAAAACAGGAGAAAAATAAGAGTGAAAATCAGATTGTGGCAAAAGAATTTGAGCAACAAATGAAGCCTAATAATAAACCATCTAATGTTGCTTCGAAATTAAACTGAAAAGTGCATGTTTATTTGCCACCAAATCTGATATTGATGAGCTAGATTCTAGCAAATCTGTTTGCTATGCTTTTGTGTGCAAAGAGGCATTATTTTCATTCGAGGACGTGCCTTCCTCTTTGCCCCTGCTGTCACTAACATTTTGCGGGAGTTACGGCGTCTTCCCACAAGGCGTGCCACCGGATTACCACCTATTCGAGGATTGAGCATCAAATTGACTTAATTCCTGTGCATCGCTACCCAACGCGCACCATACCGTACCAATCCGGAGGAGACGAAGGAGATTATCGTCAATCTGAGGAGCTGCTCGACAAAGGTTATATCTGCGAATCTCTTAGTCCTTGTGCTGTTCCTATTATACTAGTGCCTAAAAAGGATGGTACGTCGGCGTATGTGTGTTGATTGTAGAGGCATTAATAATATTACTATTCGTTATCGTCATCCTATTCCTAGGCTAGATGATATGCTTGATGAATTGAGTGGCTCTACAATATTCTCCAAAGTTGATTTGCGTAGTGGATACCATCAAATTCGTATGAAATTGGGAGATGAATGGAAAACAGCATTTAAAACTAAGTTTGGATTATATGAGTGGTTAGTCATGCCTTTTGGGTTAACTAATGCACCTAGTACTTTCATGAGATTAATGAGCGAAGTTTCGTGCTTTCATTGGACGATTTGTGGTAGTTTACTTTGATGATATACTGATTTATAGCAAATCTTTGGAAGAACATTTGGAACATTTACGTGCTGTTTTTAATGCCCTACGTGATGCACGTTTGTTTGGTAACCTTGGGAAGTGCACCTTTTGCACCGACCGAGTATCTTTTCTTGGCTATGTTGTTACTCCACAGGAATTGAAGTTGATAAAGCCAAGATTGAAGCTATTGAGAGTTGGCGCAGCCCAAAGCGGTCACACAAGTGAGGAGTTTTCTTGGACTCGCTGGTTTCTATAGGCGTTTTGTGAGAGACTTTAGCACCATTGCTGCACCTCTCAATGAGCTTACAAAGAAGGATGTGCCTTTTGTTTGGGGTACCGCACGGGAAGAAGCCTTCACGGTATTGAAAGATAAGTTGACACATGCTCCTTTACTCCAACTTCCGACTTTAATAAGACTTTTGAGCTTGAATGTGATGCTAGTGGAATTGGATTAGGAGGTGTGTTATTACAAGATGGCAAACCTGTTGCATATTTTTACGAAAAATTGAGTGGGCCTAGTCTGAACTATTCTACTTATGACAAAGAATTATATGCTCTTGTTAGGACTTTAGAGACATGGCAACATTATTTATGGCCCAAAGAATTTGTTATACATTCGATCATGAATCTTTGAAACATATTAAAAGTCAAGCTAAACTGAATCGTAGACATGCTAAATGGGTTGAATTCATTGAGACTTTCCCTTATGTCATTAAACACAAGAAGGGTAAAGAAAATGTTATTCTGATGCTTTGTCTCGTCGCTATACTATGCTTTCACAACTTGACTTCAAAATATTTGGTTTGGAGACCATCAAAGATCAATATGTGCATGATGCTGATTTTAAAGATGTAATGCAGAATTGTAAAGAAGGAAGAACATGGAACAAGTTCGTTATTAATGATGGTTTTGTGTTCGTGCTAACAAGCTATGCATTCCTGCTAGCTCTGTTAGTCTTTTGTTGTTGCAGGAGGCGCATGGAGGAGGATTAATGGGACACTTTGGCGTCAAGAAGGCGGAGGATATACTTGCTACACATTTCTTTTGGCCAAAGATGAGGCGGGATGTTGAGCGTTTTGTTGCTCGCTGCACTACATGTCAAAAAGCTAAGTCACGACTCAATCCTCATGGTTTATATATGCCTTTGCACTGTGCCTAGTGTTCCTTGGGAGGATATATCTATGGACTTTGTTTTAGGTTTACCTCGAACAAAGAAGGGAGGATAGCATATTTGTTGTCGTGGATAGATTCTCGAAAATGGCACACTTTATACCATGTCATAAAAGCGATGATCTTTGTTAATGTTGTTGATTTGTTCTTTCGTGAAATTATTCGCTTGCATGGTGTGCCAAATACTATTGTTTCAGATCGTGATACTAAATTTCTTAGCCACTTTTGGAGATGTTTATGGGCTAAGTTGGGGACTAAACTGCTTTTAGTACTACTTGTCACCCCAAACTGATGGACAAACTGAAGTAGTCAATAGAACATTGTCTACTATGCTTAGGGCTGTTTTGAAGAATAATAAGAAAATGTGGGAAGAATGCTTGCCTCATATTGAATTTGCTTATAATCGTTCATTGCATTCTACTACTAAGATGTGCCCTTTTGAAATTGTGTATGGCTTCCTACCTCGTGCACCTATTGATTTGTTGCCTCTTCCATCTTGGAGAAGGTTAATTTTGATGCTAAAGAACGTGCTGAATTGATTTTAAAAGTGCATGAGATAACTAAGGAAAATATTGAGCGTATGAATGCTAAATATAAACTTGCTGGAGATAAGGGTAGAAAACATGTTGTCTTTGCACTGGAGATCTTGTTTGGTTACATTTGCGTAAGGATAGGTTTCCTAATTTTGCAAATCAAAGCTAATGCCACGTCTTGATGGTCCATTTAAGGTGTTAGAGAAAATAAATGATAATGCATATAAACTTGAGCTGCCTGCAGATTTTGGGGTTAGTCCACTTTTAACATTGCAGATTTGAAGCCTTATTTGGGTGAGGAATATGAGCTTCCGTCGAGGGCGACTTCATTTCAAGAAGGGAGGATGATGAGGACATCAATACCATTGTTACACCCACAGCCCCTCTTGCTACATATCTTGGACCAATTACTAGAGCTCGCATGCGCCAATTAAATTATCGGTACTTTCGTTTCTTGGTAATGATTCTAATGTTCATGAGAATATGATGCTGCCTAAATTGGATACATTTGTTTTGCTTACAAATGAAGGCCCTAGCTTGGAGAAGGATGGACATTGGAGCAAGAACAAGCATGGAGATAATGCCATGCAAGAGGAACAAACGGAGTTACAAGTGATGATTTCAGGACTTTGAAGCCACCATAATGGGTGCATGAAGCCTTGGACGAAATATACAAGATGCTACTTCATAAATGTCGTCCCGAGGCTATTCTAGGTGCTGCGTCACCTTATTATTGGGCCAGGCCCATGTAATTTGGAAATACAAGTATAGGCTGTTTTTAGAGTCCGTATGTGTGGGGAAACAAGAGTTAGGGTTGATTTGGACCCCTCCACCAAGGGCCACGAAATTCCCCCTCTTCCTCCATATATACAGCCCTTAGGGCACCGTTTAGACCTTGGGTTTTGTTTAGATTAAAGTTCGCCATAGCTGCAACTTCGCGTGCCGTTTGTGTTCAACGACCGGACAAAGGCGTCACAGAACCCCACCTTGATCAATAAAGCTTTCATCTTATATTCGCAATATCCAGATTGCAATCTCAGTTTCTTGCTTGTTCTTCGTTTGCTCGCGAGAAGCAGACCCTCGTGGTCGAGTTGATCGTGCTCGGCGTGGTCAATAACCTCTCGAGTTGGTTTAGCGATTGCTAAGGCGCGGCGTCCTCGACGTTCGTAGTCGGATCGTCAAAGTCGACTTCCTCCAAAGCGAAAACCACATCTCATCGAAAGACGGGACACCTTAGCCTCTATCAGACATGGTGGCTTCACACACCTTCGGAGTGCTACGAGATGAGTTGGTCCAAGATGAAGAGAGCTTTGCGGCGAGAGTTCGTGCCTCCAACCTACACGGAACAACTTCGACGCCAATTGGAGAACACCATCCAAGGATCCAAGTCCATCGACAAGTACTTCAAGGAGATGAAGATTGCCTTGCGACGAGCTGGCGTGGACGACCCCATTTCGACGAAGTTTCACTTCATGATGGGATTGAACAACGACATCTCCAAGACCATCTTCCTCGAGAACTACAAGTCCATCGACGACCACTACATTGGTGCTCTCAAGGCGGAACAAGAACTCATGAAGGCCAAGGCTTCTCCACCCCAAGCAAACTTCGCGGCGACCAAGCTCTATGACAAGCATGAGGCTAGTACCACTACGATGTCCAAGCCCGACAAGCTCCAAGACGATGCTCCCAAGTGCGACTTCACCGCCATCCCTCTTTGTGGCATTGATGATGCCGAGTCTACCTTGACTCTTTTTCAAGATGGTGCGGCGACAAGTACGACTACGGAGACCTTCAAGGACCAACCTTTGGAGGCAAGCGACAAGGTGGCGAGCAAGGATGATGCTTCCATCTTAGGAGGCGAGAGTGAAGTTGTGCCATCTTCGGCCTTCATCCACGACGACGACTACGAGACGGTTGAGCATGAGATTTTCCCTTCGACCACGGCGACATCCGATGACTTGAGTGACTTGAGCCACCATATTGAGAGTGAGAGTGACTTCACCACTAGCCCCATATATGTGTTGCCCCAATTCCCATGTGAGGAGAGCCACAACCCCACCACTTGAGTGAGATGAGTGACTCCACCATCGTGAGTTTGAGTGCACCTATTTTGAGGGAGTGAGTGGACCACCACATAGAGAGTGAGATAGTTGATAGGTCATGTGAGGCCACTTTCAACACTAACAACTTGACCTCTACCTCTATTGTGTCTTCTCATTTGGTGTTAGGTCCCATTTATGATAGCAGCCCGATCCTCGGCGACTTCGTCCACCCTTTGGACAAGACGATGGCCATGGTGGAATATGATGCACCCCCCACATGGTTCCATCAAGATGAAGATGACCACCATTTGGTCTTTCCCACCTCACCTACACCACTTGAGTGGAATGACAAAGGTAACATAGGTGACGGTGATGCTCTAGTCCCACTAGTGGACATTCTTAAGATTGATTGCTTGCATGATGTTGATCCACCTAGTACCATGCTTCATGCTAGTATGATTTCCCCATGTGATGATTTGCCCATTTATGATGAATATGATGATTCTCATGTGGAGTCTATTAGTTGTGATGCCATGTTACATAGGATTTCTTGTGACAATTCTTTAGGTCACATCATGTTTGATAATCCGCTTGACTTGTCATATGCCATGCATGAGATCAACCATATGTCTTATTTGCAATCTCTTCATAGTGACTATGCATATGCCATTAAAATGAACCCAATTTGCGCATATGGCATAGATGACAAGCCCATGGTTATTGGCATTTGTTTTTCTTGTGATGATATTGATATGCTCCCTTTGCATCCTTTATCTCATATGCCATGCCATGCCCTCCTAGCTTCGGATATGCATTGTTTTGGATGTTGTCCATTTTCTCCATATTATGTTTCCAATATTGCTCGTGAGGAGACCCCCATAGTTTCCTCATACATTTTAGGAGACTTTGATTCATCCTATACATTGCATGATCCCAATACTTGTGTGCACCATATGCTCCCCATGAATAAACATGATATTGATGTGCCATATACTTGCATTCTCAATTTGTGTCCGCATCGTGTCATACATAATAACTATTCTTTCATGATGGATGACATGTTCTTATACCATGCATCAAATTTCTTTGAGCGATGCTTATCTTGTGCTAACTCACATGTGCACATACACATCATGATGGATGATGTGTACATTTACCATCTTGCACAATTTCTTTGGTTTTTGTCTCTTTTGTGTAGGTACCCATGAATACTTGTCGACCTCGCAATCCACGAGTTGACAAAACGAGCTCTAGAGAGCAATGATGACTTGGGATCCCATGGATTGCCTTTCCCACCGCTCACTTCGCGCAAACACTTCGCGCATCTCTTTTACATGGCCCTCACATGGTTATGGGTTATTGTCCATTACATATTCTATGCCCATCTTTCCATGTTCACTTTGCATGATATGCCCATCCCTATGCCTTTTCCATGCATTTGTGACCCATACTTTGCTTTACACATGATGATTGACTCTCATACTTGTATGTGTATTTGCAAGCTTGGTGGAGATATCACTTGTTATTGCCATGTTCTATTCATGACCCATTCCTATGATGATACTTTCATCTTGCTTTGTGTTCGTGCTTGCGATATGTCACGTGCATTTTCTTTGCCTATTATTTGCTCACATGACACGATTGCCATGATTTACTCTAGTGTGTTGCATCTTCGCTCCACTAGTTTGCACGACTTGATTACAATGCTTGCTTATGTTGCATCACCAATGATTCATACTTGCTCATTTCATGCGGTTGATGACAACCATCTATATGCTTTGCACATGATTCATATTGCTTCTTGTCATATATCTCTATGTGTTGCCTCCCTCATGCTAGATGATTTGCCATGTATTGAGTGCAACAATGATTCTCTTCTTGCTCATGAGATTGCCCCATAGCATTCTCGCATATATTTGGAGATTTTGACATAATTCTTGTGAAGCATGCTTGTCTTACTTCTTTGCACCATATACCTAGTGCCATGAATATTGCCATTGTTGCATCATACTATTCATGCACTTGTCCTTCTAATGGTTTTGTGCAAAAGATGAGAACCATCATGATGGATGATGTGTTTGTCTACCATGCGCATACTTTCTTTGTTCTGTTTTGTGCATGTGCAGGATACTTGGACTTCGTGCATCGACTTCCACTTCCGTGAGTTGACCACTCGAGCTCTTGAGAGCGAGCCTCTTATTCTACCACGACTCGCTTCTACACCACATTTCCTACCACTTGGCATTGTGAAGAATGCACAAGGACACGCTTTCAAGGTGACATCCTTCTTGACATTGGATATTGTGGATCATACTTCATGTGTTGCTTGCACCATTTGCACGCATGGTGAAATATTTCTTTCACCCATGATTGCCACATTTCCATTCTTCATGACATATGTACCTTGTGTGTTGCATCAATTCTTGGATTACTTGCCCTATGATATGCTTGGTTGCACCAATGTCATTTCTTCACATATGCCATGTCCCATTGCTTGTCTCATGCTTGACTTGATTGCCTCTCACATGATGAACTATTGCTCTTTATATTGTGTTGAGTGCTACACTATATTCACTACACCCTATGCACATTATGCTTGGATTGTCTTGCACTTGACCCATGTGTTTAGACACTTCATTTTATTTGGTGTTGTGAATACTTCCTATGCCTACCATCGACCATTTGTCGAGCGCTTTATGCATGCTTGCTATGACCTTGAGGTGGATGCTTATGCTCTTGTCACACATATTTGCATCTCTACCTCACATTTACATGCTTGTTCCCATGATATCTTTGCTTGTGCTCTATTGATATGCTTACATGCCATGTCACAATCCTTTGTCACACCCTATGCTATGCTTGATGACAACACTTGTTTGGTGAATCACCTCTTGAATGCTTGGTTTTGCACTAACGCTAACCACATTTGTTCTTCAAGTGTTTGTTCTATTTACTCCTTTTGAAGGAATCACAAGATGGTGCGACATTGGAGAGTGCCCATTTGAGCTTCAAGATGGCGAGAGCTTGGTGATCGACCACTTTGACACGGCACCGCCATCTCTTTCCCATGGTGATTTGGTTTTCGATCCGAGGTCGGATCCTTTCCAAGGGAGGGATGATGCGGAGCATCCTCTGGTCATCACCATGTCAAGAGTCCGTTTGGCAAGTGACATGTGCGACCTCTTCTTAACATACACAAAGGTGAATCTTCTCCTTTACGTGCTCACTTGACCCCTTGAGGATGGTATACTACTTGACACTTCCCGTGTGCATGCATAGGTATTGTCGGAGCTTCTCGGATGTCAAGGAGGAGTGCAAGCGCCAAGGAACGACTACACCATCCGCGAGGAAGCATGGAAGCGGCAGCGGAAGAAAGCGGAGTTCTTTGGCTTACAATGGCCGGACATCCGGGCGAGGCGGACATCCGGCGCCTCACAAAGCCGGACATCCGCCAACCGCCCGGACATCCGGCGTCTCACAAGCCGGATATCCGGCTGAAGCCCCAATCCGGCACCTCACTCCCGATTGGCGAAACCGTTGCCACAGCCGGACATCCGCGGGTAGCCGGACATCCGGCGCCTCATGGCTCCGGACATCCGGGCCCCAGCCGGACATCCGGCGCTGTCTCGTGCCGATGAAGCGGGCCAAGGGCCCATGTACCCCTCCAACTCGCCCCAACTTGTACTAGCACTATATATACTTCTTCCCCTCCTCCTAGTTAGGGTTAGCTTTGGATTAGCTCATGTTTAGGTGAGAGAGCCTTTGATGATGCGGAGCATCCTACGGTCATCACCATGTCAAGAGTCCGTTTGGCAAGTGACACGTCGACCTCTTCTTCACATACACAAAGGTGAATCTTCTCCTTTACACGTGCTCACTTGACCCCTTTGAGGATGGTATACTACTTGACACTTCCCGTGTGCATGCATAGGTATTGCCGGAGCTTCTCGGATGTCAAGGAGGAGTGCAAGCGCCAAGGAACGACTACACCATCCGCGAGGAAGCATGGAAGCGGCGACGGAAGAAGGCGGAGCTGCTGAAGCTTCTGGTGGCCGGACATCCGGGCGAGAGGCGGACATCCGGCGCCTCACCAAGCCCGAACATCCGCCAACCGCCCGGACATCCGGCGTCTCACGAGCCGGATATCCGGCCAAGCCCGAAATCCGGCACCTCACTCCCGATTCGGCAGAAACCGTTGCCTGGCCGGACATCCGGCGGGTAGCGGGACATCCGGCGCCTCATGGCTCCCGGACATCCGGGCCCCGGCCCGGACATCCGGCGCACTGTCATGCATAGTGAGCGGGCCAAGGGCCCATGTACCCTCAACTCGCCCCAACTTGTACTAGCACTATATATACTTCTTCCCCTCCTTCTAGTTAGGGTTAGCTTTGGATTAGCTCATGTTTAGGTGAGAGAGCCTTTGCTCATCCACTTGGCTACTTCTCCTCGGAGATCAGGACCTCTACGGAGAAGATCCCCAAGCGGATTCAAGACCCCCTTCTAGGGTGGACCCATCAAGACCTCCTCTCGGAGAAGAACGGCTACTCGTGTATCCTTACCTTTGTTGTTCTTGAATCTTGTGCCACTCTATGTATTCGATAATCTAGTACTTGTGTGATTGGTTTCTTGTCGGTTGAGTGAATTTCTCTCGTTTTCCCGTGTTCCCCTCTTGTTCTTCGCGTTTCCTCGTGATTCCCGTAGGATCCGCTCCAACGTGAAAGATCGCCTACGTGAGGGTTCCGCCCTATATCATCTATGGATCGAGCTTAGGTTGATCACGTTTTGGAGCCCCTACCCTCTTTTTCTAGCTTGATTTTGTTGATTTCGTACTAAATCCGAAAATCCACACCAAAAATAGCCCCAATTTTTTTTTGTGATTTGTTAGTTTTGATGATGTTTTGTTGATTTTGATCCATGGATTTGCTTGGTTTCGAGTGGATCTAGCATTTCCCCAAGTTTCCCCACTTTCCATCCATGAAATCTCTCCAATTTTGACCTTGAAATCATCAATTTCCGCCCCCAATTCGAAAATTTCCGCCCCAAACGAGATCTGGAACCGTCGGGCCGGACATCCGACCATCCGGCGGACATCCAGACTAAGCCGGACATCCGGGCCCTGGAGCACCAATTTCGCTCGGTTCTGGACTTACACCCCCGGAAATCCGGCCCCGACCCCCGGATATCCGGCCCCTGAGATTTCCGTTTTTTCCGTTTCACCGTTTCGGCCATAACTAATTCATCCGGAGTCCGATTTTGACGTTCTTTAGCTCGTTTTGAAGCTATTGACATCCCCCTTCCCATAAAAATACTACCATCACCATTTGACTCCATCAAATTTTGTGAACTTTGGCATCTTTGCCTAGGGCTTCCGCCACATCCTCCGCATAACCACCACCGACTTCCGCAACCTAACCAATTTTGTTCCCCATAGCATTAGTGGTTGCTTGAGTAGTGATTCGAGTCTCCTAAGGTGTTTCGGCTACTTAGGGACGATTGCTTCTTCATCAACCAACACCACCACTTCCACATAACCTTGCCCACCATACACTTCAACCACCCCCCCAACTTAACCCAATAGTTGTTTGAGCTTGTTTGAGTTGTGGCTTGTGTCTCCTAAGGTGTTTCGGCTACTTAGGGACGGCAACTTCAACTCCGACACGTGTATAGCCCATCATTCCACTTCCGCATTGCCAAGTGCAAACCACCACCGCATTCCTGCTACCACCATTTGACATTTGTCATTTGAGATTTTGAGTTCGCGGTTTTTCCGTTTCCTAAGGTGTTTCTGCTACTTAGGGACGAGTCTCCATCAGCTTGGTATCTACATCAAAAACACCCCCACTCATCAACGCAAAGGACGGTAACCTCGACGACACCATTGTATATTCCCCTTGCAAATTGCATTGATAACCCCTAGCCCATTTTGCGTTACTTGCCTATCGAGACTAGCCATTTGAGTATTGCCGGCAACGTTACTTGTGCACATTAGTGATCTACACCATCCATTGCATACATACCATATCATCTTGGTATCATCATATCATCCATTGTGTCACAATATCGTTCGCGCATATACACAAAAGCTATCTTGGTTTGTGCATTGTGCAAAAGTGGCCATACATAGAAAAAAAAAGAGAAGAAGCTTTTAAGCAAAAGAGAAATAGCAAAGAGCTTGTAAGCAATAGCCATAGCATCCAAATATATCATATGGTATCATACTTGATCATCTTGGATCATTGTGAGAGAAACACCGGGAACCATACATACATAGCATACTTGATAGAGGCAAAGGTGTCCCGTCTTTCGATGAGATGTTGGTTTTCGCTTTGGAGGAAGTCGACTTTGACGATCCGACTACGAACGTGCGAGGACATCGCGCCTTAGCAATCGCTAAACCAACTCCGAGAGGTTATTGACCACGCCGAGCACGATCAACGACCACGAGGTCATTTCCTGCGAGCAATCGAAGAACAAGCAAGAAACTGAGATTGCAATCTGGATATTGCGAATATAAGATGAAAGCTTTATTGATCAAGGTGGGGTTCTGTGGCGCCTTTATGCAGTCGTTGAACACAAGCGAAATGCAGCGAAGTTGCAGCTATGGCGAACTTTTAATCTAAACAAAACCCAAGGTCTAAGCGGTGCCCTAAGGGCTGTATATATGGAGGAAGAGGGAGGGGGATTTCGTGGCCCTTGGTGGAGGGTCCGAAATCAACCCTAACTCTTGTTTCCCCACATACGGACTCTAAAACAGCCTATACTTAAGTATTTCGAAATTACATGGGCCTGGCCCAATAATAAGGTGACCTAGCACCTAGAATAGCCTATAAGCGAATATTATGAAGTGGCATCTTGTATATTTCGTCCAAGGCCTCATGCACTCATTAGGGTGGCTTCAAAGTCCTGGAATCATCACTTGTAACTCCGTTCTTGTTCCCCTTGCATGCCAACATCTCCATGCTTGAACTTGCTCCAAGGTTCATCTTTCTTGTCCATGGTAGGCCCTTCATTTGTAAGCAAAACAAATGTATCCAATTTAGGCAGCATCATATTCTCATGAACATTGGAATCGTTACCAAGAAAGCGAAAGTACGATAATTCAATTGGCGTCTTGTGAGCTCTAGTAATTGGTCCAAGTATGTATAACAGCAGGAGCTGTGGGTGTAACAATGGTATTGATGTCCTCATCATCCTCCCTTCTTGAAATGAAGTCGTCCTCGACGGAGCTCATCTTCCTCACCCAAATAAGGCTTCAAATCTGCAATGTTAAAAGTGGGACTAACCCCAAAATCTGCAGGCAGCTCAAGTTTATATGCATTATCATTTATTTTCTCTAACACCTTAAATGGACCATCAGCACGTGGCATTAGCTTTGATTTGCGCAAATTAGGAAACCTATCCTTACATAAATGTAACCAAACAAGATCTCCGGTGCAAAGACAACATGTTTTCTACCCTTATCTCCAGCAAGTTTATATTTAGCATTCATACGCTCAATGTTTTCCTTAGTTAACTCATGCATTTTAAAATCAATTCAGCACGTTCTTTAGCATCAAAATTAACCTTCTCCAGAAGATGGAAGAGGCAACAAATCAATAGGTGCATGAGGTAGGAAGCCATACACAATTTCAAAGGGCACATCTTAGTAGTAGAATGCAATGAGCGATTATAAGCAAATTCAATATGAGGCAAGCATTCTTCCCACATTTTCTTATTATTCTTCAAAACAGCCCTAAGCATAGTAGACAATGTTCTATTGACTACTTCAGTTTATCCATCGGTTTGGGGGTGACAAGTAGTACTAAAAGCAGTTTTGTCCCCAACTTAGCCCATAAACATCTCCAAAAGTGGCTAAGAAATTTAGTATCACGATCTGAAACAATAGTATTTGGTACACCATGCAAGCGAATAATTTCACGAAAGAACAAATCAGCAACATTATGACATCATCGCTTTTATGACATGGTATAAAGTGTGCCATTTTGAGAATCTATCCACGACAACAAATATGCTATCCTCCCTTCTTTGTTCGAGGTAAACCTAAAACAAAGTCCATAGATATATCCTCCCAAGGAACACTAGGCACGAGCAAAGGCATATATAAACCATGAGGATTGAGTCGTGACTTAGCTTTTTGACATGTAGTCCAGCGAGCAACAAACCGCTCAACATCCCGTCTCATCTTTGGCCAAAAGAAATGTGTAGCAAGTATATCCTCCGTCTTCTTGACGCCAAAGTGTCCCATTAAGCCTCCTCCGTCGCCTCCTGCAACAACAAAAGACGAACAGAGCTAGCAGGAATGCATAGCTTGTTAGCACGGAACACAAAACCATCATTAATAACGAACTTGTTCCATGTTCTTCCTTCTTTACAATTCTGCATTACATCTTTAAAATCAGCATCATGCACATATTGATCTTTGATGGTCTCCAAACCAAATATTTTGAAGTCAAGTTGTGAAAGCATAGTATAGCGACGAGACAAAGCATCGACAATAACATTTTCTTTACCCTTCTTGTGTTTAATGACATAAGGAAAGTCTCAATGAATTCAACCCATTTAGCATGTCTACGATTCAGTTTAGCTTGACTTTTAATATGTTTCAAAGATTCATGATCAGAATGTATAACAAATTCTTTGGGCCATAAATAATGTTGCCATGTCTCTAAAGTCGAACAAGAGCATATAATTCTTTGTCATAAGTAGAATAGTTCAGACTAGGCCCACTCAATTTTTGAGAAAAGTATGCAACAGGTTTGCCATCTTGTAATAACACACCTCTAATCCAATTCCACTAGCATCACATTCAAGCTCAAAAGTCTTATTAAAGTCGAGGAAGTTGGAGTAAAGGAGCATGTGTCAACTTATCTTTCAATACCGTGAAGGCTTCTTCACATGCGGTACCCCAAATAAAAGGCACATCCTTCTTTGTAAGCTCGTTGAGAGGTGCAGCAATGGTGCTAAAGTCTCTCACAAGCGCCTATAGAAACCAGCGAGTCAAGAAAACTCCTCACTTGTGTGACCGTTTTGGGCTGCGGCCAACTCTCAATAGCTTCAATCTTGGCTTTATCAACTTCAATTCCTGTGGAGTAACAACATAGCCAAGAAAAGATACTCGGCGGTGCAAAGGTGCACTTCCCAAGGTTACCAAACAAGCGTGCATCACGTAGAGCATTAAAAACAACACGTAAATGTTCCAAATGTTCTTCCAAAGATTTGCTATAAATCAGTATATCATCAAAGTAAACTACCACAAATCGTCCAATGAAAGCACGTAAAACTTAGTTCATTAATCTCATGAAAGTACTAGGTGCATTAGTTAACCCAAAAGGCATTACTAACCACTCATATAATCCAAACTTAGTTTTAAATGCTGTTTTCCATTCATCTCCCAATTTCATACGAATTTGATGGTATCCACTCATAAATCGACTTTGGAGAATATTGTAGAGCCACTCAATTCATCAAGCATATCATCTAGCCTAGGAATAGGATGGCGATAACGAATAGTAATATTATTAATGCCTCTACAATCAACACACATACGTGACGTACCATCCTTTTAGGCACTAGTATAATAGGAACAGCACAAGGACTAAGAGATTCGCGTATATAACCTTTGTCGAGCAGCTCACTGTACTTGGCGCATAATCTCCTTCGTCTCCTCTGGATTGATGCGGTATGGTGCGCGGTTGGGTAGCGATGCGGAATTAAGTCAACTTGATGCTCAATCCCTCGAATAGGTGGTAATCCGGTGCACGTCTTGTGGGAAGGCGTCGTGAACTCTGCAAAATGTTAGTGACAGCGAGGGGCAAAGAGGAAGGCACGTCCTCGAATGAAAATAATGCCTCTTTGCACACAAAAGCATAGCAAACAGATTTGCTAGAATCTAGCTCATCAATATCAGATTTGGTGGCAAATAAACTTGCACTTTTCAGTTTAATTTCAGAAGCAACATTAGATGGTTTATTATTAGGTTTCATTTGTTGCTCAAATTCTTTTGCCACAATCTGATTTTCACTCTTAGTTTTCTCCTGTTTTGCTTTATTAGATCTATTAATATCATCTTTCAAAATGGAATCAGGAGTCATAGGAAGCAAAGTAATATTTTTATCCTTGTGAACAAGAGTATACTGATTGTTTCTACCATGGTGTACAGAATTTTTATCAAATTGCCATGGTCTACCAAGTAATAAGGAACATGCTTGCATAGGTACCACATCACAATCAACATAATCAACATATGTAGAGATACTAAAATACACACGAACACGATGCGTGTTACCTTAACCTTGCGCTGTTGTTGAACCATTGGATGTAGTAAGGATGTGGATGTGGTCTTGTGGTGAGAAAGCTTCTCCACCATATCCATGCTAGCCAAGTTGTTGCAGCTCCCTCCATCTATGATGGCCTTGAATTGAGCGTTCCTTCACAACTCCTTTGTATGGAACAAGTTATGCCTCTGAGTTTGCTCGACTTGTGTAACCTGCACACTCAAAACACGTTGAGCAACTAAACATTCATACATCGGCATCTTGAGCAGCCATGTATTGGGTCTCATGATCAGAATCATCTCCACCGTGTTCTTCATGTGTAATAAGAGCCAAAGTCATACCCACCATCCTCAGTAGCAATCATCACACGCTGAGATTGGCATTCTCTCGCAAAATGTCCTCTTCCCTTACAACGACGACAAATAATATCACTTGTGTGCCCTGTTGACGCCATGGAAGAAGAAGAGCTCTGTGTAGGCCTAGCAGGTGTACTCTTGGCAGATAGTGGTGGTTGTGCCTGCTTTCTTGTATCACGGTTGGAGGTGGCAGCCGGCGGAGGTGCGGTGTAGTAGAGCGTGTGGATGTAGATGATGCACGTGGTGTCCATGATGAAGGTCGACCTGCGAGAAAAGTTAGTCGCGCCAAGGCACATCGATCCTGCACTTCACGTTCAGCTTTACAAGCAAGATGGAATAATCGAGTGATATTATTATAATCCTTGTAGTCTAGAATGGTCTGAATCTCTCTATTTAATCCACCCGAGCGTGCAAGCATAGCTTCATTCTCCTCAACAATACCACATCTAATCAAGCCGGTTTGTAATTCTGATAATATTCTTCTCGAATTTTTCCTTGTCTTAAGCGCTGCAATTTTGAAGTAATTCACGTTGATAATATGGTGGAACCAGCGATACGCATAGCAGTTTTCAAAGCAGCCCAAGTAGCTGGAAGAGGATATAATCTACAATGTTAGGACCACCAAACACATGCAAAGCTAGTGAAAGCACAAACATGGCGAGAACCGTCTCTCGGGATATTGTAAACATGTAAATCGTTGTTCAGTTTCTAACTCCCAAGTAAGATATATATTAGGAACATATCTACCCTCAAATGGTGGAATATTCAATTTCAGTTTAGGGAGATGGTCATGATCTCGTACACGAAGGGGAGCGAACATTGCCATTATTTGCATGTGGGCGACCTGGTGGTTGTGGTGCTGGTGGTTGCACGTAGTTCGATGTTGATCAACCTCATCCTCGTAATCTCTCACATAATCATCCTCCCCACCGCAGCAGAGGAACCACGAAGTATCAACAGCAGCACCGGCAGTTTGGCGGTGAAGAGGGACACGGGAAGCTCGGCGGAGGGCTGTTTCACGATGTGGAGGTAGTCCTTGTTGTAGTAGAGGTGCGTTAAGTGCAGCCGGTGGTGGTGGTGGTAGACGCGAGCAATTCATTAAACTTGTTATCGAGCTTTGTTTGACGCCTTCTCAATGCCATCTATCTTCTCCATGGCCTCTTCAAATCTATTTAGCACATCTTCCACCTGCCCACTCATCATTTGTTGAAACTTATCATGTAGCGCTTTGTTTGTCATGTTCTCCCGATCAGTCCACGTCGACTTGTGATCCTGCCATGGTTAGCAGCAATAGAAACACACAAGAAGATGATTGACAGACTACTAGGAAGTGGTGGTGGTGGTGTGGTGGGCGATCACAAATCCGTCAAGCAAATCTCAAATTCTTACCAGTTCTTACCCCGGCGGTGATCGGCAACCGATGTAGTCAAAACTCTCAAAGCTTGGATAGAAGCGATTACGGGGAGAGTCAAGCATACGATGTAGATGTATGTGGAGCTGGGAAGGCTTATAATATGGTAGCAAAAAGGGTCAGCAATAATCAATTCAGAGATGCAAAGTTGAATAAGCGCTCAACAGCAGATCTTGTGCTGGTCCTAGGCTAGATCGTGCTAGAGACGCGAGCCTAGAACACTAACAAAATCACGGCGCTGCACGTAAACAAGGGAAAAGCACACTCTAGAATTTTTTTTTCGCTTTTTTTTTCGCTGCCTTTTTTTTTGCGCTGCTCTTTTTTTTTTTTGCGAAAAATCACTATAATGGCGAGTGTCTCAAAACTCTTCCCAGGTCAAACTGACAGGATGAGCATGAAATTTTTTCGACCAATTTTTTTTTTCGACTGCCCGGACCCAAAAACTGGAAACGGGTCAAAAAAAACTTTCTATAACGGCGACTGTCTCAATGCGCTTAGAAACACCTAAAAATAGGATAGCCAGAATTTTTTTTGACAAGTGCGTTTTCGGAAAAATTTTGGGCCTAAACGGAGGGAGCTGCAACAACTTGGCTAGCATGGATATGGTGGAGAAGCTTTCTCTCACCACAAGACCACATCCACATCCTTACTACATCCAATGGTTCAACAACAGTGGCAAGGTTAAGGTAACACGTCTTTGTTAGTGTGTATTTTAGTATCTCTACATATCTGATTATGTTGATTGTGATGTGGTACCTATGCAAGCATGTTCCTTATTACTTGGTAGACCATGGCAATTTGATAAAATTCTGTACACCATGGTAGAAACAATCAGTATACTCTTGTTCACAAGGATAAAAATATTACTTTGCTTCCTATGACTCTAATTCCATTTTGAAAGATGATATTAATAGAGCTAATAAAGCAAAACAGGAGAAAAATAAGAGTGAAAATCAGATTGTGGCAAAAGAATTTGAGCAACAAATGAAGCCTAATAATAAACCATCTAATGTTGCTTCGAAATTAAACTGAAAAGTGCATGTTTATTTGCCACCAAATCTGATATTGATGAGCTAGATTCTAGCAAATCTGTTTGCTATGCTTTTGTGTGCAAAGAGGCATTATTTTCATTCGAGGGCGTGCCTTCCTCTTTGCCCCTGCTGTCACTAACATTTTGCAGGAGTTCGGGCGTCTTCCCACAAGCGCGTGCCAGGATTACCACCTATTCGAGGATTGAGCATCAAATTGACTTAATTCGGTGCATCGCTACCAACCGCGCACCATACCGTACCAATCCGGAGGAGGCGAAGGAGATTATCGTCAAGTCACAGGAGCTGCTCGACAAAGGTTATATCTGTGAATCTCTTAGTCCTTGTGCTGTTCCTATTATACTAGTGCCTAAAAAGGATGGTGCGTCGGCGTATGTGTGTTGATTGTAGAGGCATTAATAATATTACTATTCGTTATCGTCATCCTATTCCTAGGCTAGATGATATGCTTGATGAATTGAGTGGCTCTACAATATTCTCCAAAGTCGATTTGCGTAGTGGATACCATCAAATTCGTATGAAATTGGGAGATGAATGGAAAACAACATTTGAAACTAAGTTTGGATTATATGAGTGGTTAGTCATGCCTTTTGGGTTAACTAATGCACCTAGTACTTTCATGAGATTAATGAACGAAGTTTTACGTGCTTTCATTAGGCGATTTGTGGTAGTTTACTTTGATGATATACTGATTTATAGCAAATCTTTGGAAGAACATTTGGAACATTTACGTGCTGTTTTAATGCTCTACGTGATGCACGTTTGTTTGGTAACCTTAGGAAGTGCACCTTTTGCACCGGCGAGTATCTTTTCTTGGCTATGTTGTTACTCCACGAGGAATTGAAGTTGATAAAGCCAAGATTGAAGCTATTGAGAGTTGGCGCAGCCAAAGCGGTCACACAAGTGAGGAGTTTTCTTGGACTCGCTGGTTTCTATAGGCGTTTTGTGAGAGACTTTAGCACCATTGCTGCACCTCTCAATGAGCTTACAAAGAAGGATGTGCCTTTTATTTGGGGTACCGCACGGGAAGAAGCCTTCACGGTATTGAAAGATAAGTTGACACATGCTCCTTTACTCCAACTTCCTGACTTTAATAAGACTTTTGAGCTTGAATGTGATGCTAGTGGAATTGGATTAGGAGGTGTGTTATTACAAGATGGCAAACCTGTTGCATACTTTTCTGAAAAATTGAGTGGGCCTAGTCTGAACTATTCTACTTATGACAAAGAATTATATGCTCTTGTTCGGACTTTAGAGACATGGCAACATTATTTATGGCCCAAAGAATTTTGATGAGGACATGACTACCTTGGATGAGACCAAAAATATTGCATACATGCATATTTCTCAGGTGATTTCTAGTGCAAACTATTCAATAATATATTTATGTTATCCAGGACAAAAATACTTCACAAACTTTTGTGCCATGTCTAACTGCAGGTGTATGGGACATTTGTACAATCCACATATGAAGATAAGGGAGAAAGAGATGTTTACCTGCTGTTCAAAAAGTTCTTTCACGTCACTTTTGGCCCAAGAGAAGATAGAGTCCAAGTCTCTCACGTTCGGACTCAGATTCGGACTACTGCAGACATACCTGACTCAAAACGTCTATAACTTTTCATACGGACTCCAAATTGGTTGATTCTTTTTTGTTGGAAAATAGATTTCGTGCATTTTCCAACCCAATTGGAATCACCTTAAAACCGTCCGGGCGTTGAGTTATAGACGAAACAATCTGATGCTGCAGCAGAATCCGAGTCAAACTACAAGTCCAAAGGTGTTACGTCACCTCCGCTTGGGCCCATTGGCTTTGTACGACCTAGGGTTAGTTTTAGGCTGCCTTGGGACGTCCTCCCACCTCCTTGGCCGCCACCCCTTGCTCCTATATAAGTAGATCCATCTAGTAGCTTTTTCCTTGGGATTTGTTTAGTTAAAAGTTAGCCATTGCAACCGTGTACTTCGTTTGTGTCCAACGACCAGACCAAGACCGCTTACGGATCCCCACCATTATCAATACTTCATATATATTCGCAATATTCAGATTGCTTTATCATATTCTTGCTCGTTCTTGATTGCTTGCAGGAATAGACCTTCGTGGACAGGCTGATCGTGCTTCGGCATCGTCGATAACCTAAGGAGATTGGTTTAGCGATTGCTAAGGCGCATAGCGTCGTGCACGTTTGTAGTCGGATCGTCAAAGTCGTCTCCACCAAATCGATAGTTATCACCTCATCGAAAGATCGGGACACCTCGCCTCTATCAAGTGGTATCAGTTTTCAGGTTGCTCGGTGAGAATTTCCAATTATCCTAGATTAGATTTATTTTCTTACCTATTGTCCAAGAAAAGCCACAAAAAAGTTAGATCTATTCATCCTTTGTCCAAGCCAGTCCGAGCCTTTGCAGTTTTCTTTTCATTGTTTGCATTATTGAATTATCGGTTGCATCGTGGGTGTCGAGTTGCTGGTCTTAGTGTCTAGTTCGTTTAGAGTTTGAGTTCTGTTCACATTAGTCACGCCGCCGCTGCATCGTTATCCCTTCCGTTGATCACCATCCATCCATCAATTTCCACCACGTGCTACCCACCGTTCATTGTCATAACCATAGTTGAGATCGTTCACATCTTCGCTTTGATCCAATCTGCATCTTATCCAGTTTGTCTTGGAAAGAGGAGAAAAAAGATAGAGAAAAAAGAGAAAAAGGAAAAAAAAAAAAGAGAGAGAGAAGAAAGAAAAAAAAGCGTGAGAAAAAAAAGAGGAAAAAAAACCGGATCTATCTAGAATCAATCTCGTACCTGAATTCGGATTGGAATTTGTTTTGCGCACTGTTCAGTAAAACAGGTGTATCTTCCTCATACGAAGTCCGTTTGACTCCGTGAGTACTCAAATTAAAGCTAGAGACGAGGCGCATCTAAATAGTTGCAGAAGCTAGTTCAATATTTGACACCTCAAAATCGGCTTCTAAATAGGTGTTTTGCCCTCTGAAGTTCGTGAACACAGCTTGTTCCAATTTTTCAGGCCAGTTTTAAATTCTTTGACTCCTCATATCAACTCGGAATTGAGTGATTCTTTTTGCATTGGAAAGCTTGAGTTAGTAGCATTCTTTGAAAGAATTTATCAGAAAATTGGCTCAAACTTTTCAAGAGGAAAGTTGGAGAGAGTTGTTGTATGTCTGCTTGGCAGTTGTTTTTCATCATTATCTTCACTGCCGTTGTGATCTTCACTTATATCTTGCTGTCAAGAGCTACTTAGTATCCTTCATTGATGCTAGTTGTGCTATGCCGTGACCTCATTAGTGTTCTAGGCTCGCGTCTCTAGTCCGATCTAGCCTAGGACCAGCCTGATGCGTCGTTGAGCGTTTATTCAACATTGCATCTTTGAATTGATTATTGCTAATCTTTTGCTACTATATATAGCCAACCCAGCTCCACATATTTCTACACGTGTATCGTCGCTCCCCAGCAATCGCTTTACTCAATATTGAGTTACTTGACACCGCTGGTTGCCGATCACCGCTTTCTTTGCATGGTAAGAA